>PVIH01012103.1:32522-49691 GCA_004025045.1 Sigmodon hispidus
AAAATGTTCAGGAAATCTGGGACACCATGAAAAGACCTAATTTGAGAATAATAGGAATAGAAGAAGGAGAAGAATACCAGCTCAAAGGCACAGATAATGTTTTCAATATAATCATAGAAGAAAACTTCCCTAACGTGAAGAAGGAAATGCCTATAGAGATACAAGAAGCTGATAGAACACCAAATAGATATGACCCCCAAAAAAGTCAGCGCTCCACATTATAATCAAGCCACAAAACATACAGAACAAAGAAAAAATTTTAAGAGCTGCAAAAGAAAAGGGCCAACTTACATATAAAGGCAGACTCATCAGAATAACATGTGACTATTCCATGGAAACAATGAAAGCTAGAAGAGCATGGTCAGAAGTTATACAATGCTAAAAGAGCATGGCTGCCAAACTAGAATACTATACCCTGCAAAATTATCATTCACTTTAGATGGAGTAAACAAGATATTTCATTGCAAAGTCAGACTGAAAGAATATCTATCTACCAGTCCAGCACTATAGAGAGTATTAGAGGGAAAACTCCAACCTAAGGACCCCAGATACACCCATGAAACCACAAACAATCAATAATTCCACAGAAGAATACTCCAGAAAAAGGAAATACAAACAAGTTACCACCAAAAATGACAGGAAATATCAATCAATGATCACTAATTTCCCTTACTATCAAAGGACCCAACTCTCCTATAAAATGTCACACACTAACAAGATGGATACAACAACAGAAGCCATCCTTCTATTGCCTACAAGAAACACATCTCAACCGCAAGGACACACACAGGCTTAGAATAGAGGGTTTGGAAAAGATTTTCCAGTCAAATGGTCCTAAGAAACAAGCGGGGGTTGCAATTTAAGTATTATATCTAACAAAGTAGACTTTAAGCTAAAAGCAATTAAAAGGGACCAAGATGGTCACTACTTATCCATCACAGAAAAAACTGGTCAAGAAGAGATTTCAATCCTGAATATTTATGCCCCTAATATAAGGACACCTACCTATGTAAAAGAAACACTGCTAAAGCTCGAATCTCACACCAGTTCTTACACCCTAAGAGTGGGTGATTTCAATACCTGACTTTCAACCCTGGATAGGTCAACCAGACAGAGACTCAACAGAGAAATAAATAGTCTAAAAGAGGTTATGATGCAAATGGACTTAATAGATATCTACAGAAGCTTCTACCCAAACACAAAGGAATATACATATTTATCAGCTCCTCATGGAACTTTCTCCAAAATTGACCACATAATTGGTCATAAAGCAAATATCAACAGATACAAAAAAAGCAAATAATCCCTTGCAACATATTGGACCACAAGGGCCTAAAGGTAGAGTTCAACAACATCAAAAAATCAAAGAAAGCCTACCAACTCATGGAAACTAAGCATTACTCAGCTGAACCATCTCTGTGTCAAGGAAGAAATTAAGAAAGAAATGAAAGTCTTCCTAAAATTTAATGAAAATGAATCCACAACATATCCAAACTTGTGGACACAATGAAAGCAATCTTAAGAGGAAAATTCATAGCGCTAGATGCCTACATGAGAAACCTAGAGAAATCCCACACTAGAGACCTAACAGCGCAGCTGAAAGCCTTAGAAAAATTAGAAACAAACTCACCTAGACGGAGTAGACCTCAGGAAATAATCAAACTTAGAGCTTAAATCAATACAATTGAAACAAAAAGAATAATACAAAGAATCAAAGAATCTAAGAGTTGGTTCTTTGAAAAAGTTAACAAGATAGATAAGCCCTTAGCCAAACTAATAAAAAAACAGAGAATGTTCAAGTCAACAAAATCAGAAAAGAAAAGGGAGACATAACAACAGACCCCCAGGAAATCCAGAGAATTATCAGATCATATTTTGAAAATCTGTATTCCACAAAAATGGAAAACCTAGAAGAAATGGACAGCTTCCTGGACAGGTACCACCTCCCAAAATTAAATTAAGATCAGATTAATTACCTAAAGAGGCCTATAACCCTTAAGGAAATTGAAGCTGTCATTAAAAACCTCCCCAAAAATAAAAGCCCTGGTCCAGATGGTTTCAGTGCCAAATTCTACCAGAAATTCAAAGAAGAATTACTACCATTACTCCTCAAACTAATTCACACAGTCGAAACTGAAGGAATATTGCCAAATTCCTTTTATGAGGCTACAATTTCCCAAGCCACTCAAAGACACAACAAAGATGGAGAATTACAGACCAATTTCACTCATGAATATTGATGTGAAAATCCTCAACAAAATTTTGGCAAACCGTATACAACAATGTATAAAAAAATATCATCCACCATGACCAAGTAGGCTTCATCCCAGAAATGCAGGGCTGGTTTAACATACGAAAAACTGTAAATGTTATTCATCATATAAACAAGCTAAAGGAACAAAACCACATGATCATATCCTTAGATGCGGAAAAAGCGTTTGACAAAATCCAACACTCCTTTATGATTAAAGCCCTGAAGAGATCAGGAATACAGGGAGAATACCTAAATATAATAACGGCGATTTACAAGAAGCCGACAGCCAGTGTCAAACTAAATGGAGAAAAACTCAAAGCAATCCCACTAAAGTCAGGAACTAGACAAGGATGTCCTCTCTCCCCTTATCTATTCAATATAGTTCTCGAAGTTTTAGCTAAAGCAATAATGGAACGAAAAGAGATTAAGGGGATACAAATTGGAAAAGAAGAAGTGAAGTTATCTCTATTTGCAGATGATATGATTGTATACATAAGTGACACACAAAATTCATCCAAGGAACTGCTAGGTCTGATAAACACCTTCAGCAATGTAGCAGGATACAGTATTAACTCAAAGAAATCAGTAGCCCTTCTATATGCTAAAGATAGAAGAACTGAAAAAGAAATAAGGGAAACATTACCCTTCATAATAGCTGCAAATAGTATTAAATACCTTGGAGTAAGTATAACCAAAGAAGTAACAGACCTATTTGACAAAAATTTTAAATCACTGAAGAAAGAAATTGAAGAGGATATCAGAAAATGGAAAGCTCTCACATGTTCCTGAATTGGTAGGATCAAAATAGTAAAAATGGCAATTCTACCTAAGGCAATCTACAGATTCAATGCACTGCCCATCAAAATCCCAACACAATATTTTTTGGACCTTGAAAAAACAATACCCATTTTCATTTGGAATAACAGAAAAGCCAGGATTGCCAAAACAATTTTACTCAACAAAAGAACCTCAGGAGGTATCACCATTCCTGACTTCAAGTTATAATATAGAGCTACAATAATAAAAGCAGCCTGGTACTGGCATAAAAACAGACTTGTGGATCAATGGAATAGAATTGAGGATTCAGACATTAACCCAAAAACCTATGAACACCTGATTTTTGACAAAGAGGCTCAAAACATTCAATGGAAAAAAGATAGTATATTTAACAAATGGTGTTGGCATAGCTGGATGGAAGTGTGTAGAAAAATGCAAATAGATCCGAGCTTGTCATCCTGCACAAAACTCAAGTTCAAATGGATCAAAGACCTCAACATAAACCCAGCCACTTTGAACTTGATAGAAAAGAAAGTGGTAAATACACCTCTACGAATTGGCACAGGCGACTGCTTCCTAAATATAACACCAGTGGCACAGACACTAAGACCAACAATCAATAAGTGGGATCTCCTGAATCTGAGAAGCTTCTGTAAAGACAAGGACACTGTCAATAGGACAAAACAACAGCCTACAGAATGGGAAAAATTTTCACCAACCCTGCAGGTGATAGAGGACTGATCTCTAAGATATATAAAGAGCTCAAAAATCTAGAGCCCAAAACCTTGAATAACCCAATCAATCAATGGGGTTCAGATGTAAAAAGGGAATTCTCAGCAGTGGAATTACGAATGGCCGAAAGGCACCTGAAAAAGTGCTCTTCATCTTTAGCCATCAGAGAAATGAAAATCAAAACAACTGTGAGATACCACCTGACACCTGTCAGATTTGCTAAGATAAAAGGCACAGATGACAGCCTATGTTGGAGAGGATGCAGAGCAAGGGGAACACTCCTCCATTGCTGGTGGGAGTATAAGGTTGTTCTGCCACTTTGGAATGCTGTATGGTGGTTTCTCAGAAAATTGAGAATAAATCTCCTCAAGGACCCAGCAATACCACTTCTGGGTATATACGCTAATGATGCACAGTCACACTCCAAAGGCATTAGCTCAACTATGTTCATAGCAGCATTATTTGTAATACAAGAACCTGGAAACAACCTAGATGTCCCTCAACTGAAGAATGGACTAACAAACTGTGGTACATCTACACAATGGTGTACTACTCAGCATAAGAAAAAATGATATACTACAATTTGCAGGCAAATGGATAGACTTGGAGAATATTCTCCTGAACGAGGTATCACAAACTGAGAAAGATAAGCAGGGGACGTACTCACTCATTAGTGGACTCCAAACAAACAAACAAGAAAAAAGCCAAGCCTGCCCAAGCTGCAAACCACAACCACTGATCAGCTTGGGATCAGAAACATCCTGGACTGACCCTTCGGATCCCACTCCAGCTAAAGGAACACCTGACTCACACTTGAAGGAGGGGGGACAAAACTGGATCTGCCAGGAGTGGAGACTGAACTAAGCAATATTGGGTCAGTGGGACCATGGTACTGTCTGCTGCCTGCCCAGGGAGGGGATGGGGAATTGTGGAGAAGAAAAAAATCACCTGATGTGATGGGAGGGGGAAGGGACCTTGAATATTGTTATACAGGGATAGAAAGCATGACTTCTTTGTTTATAATAATAATAATAATAATAAAAATAATAAGGTATACATAAAAAATGGTCAGTGGCTACAAAGGCTCCTGAGATTGCAACTTGAAAATCCTTTGTTGGGGAGCCTATATATTTTAGGTCAGACTTCCAAACTCTACTAGCCCATGAACTACAGCAGTTGGTCCTGAAGTCCTCTGTAGTACTGGGAGGCAATTGTGCTTTGGAATCTTCTCTACAGGGCTACACCCTGCTATTGAACCCAGGTTACTTCGTACTCTTTCCTTGGAGAAGAAAGTATATTTAAAAGTTCCTGTTTCCTATCCTTGCCTCTGTCAAGTGGCCTGCTATACCATCATTTCTCAATGCAAGTTTCTCTGCAGTCATCTTTGAGAGCCAAAGTTACATTTTTAGATTATAACTATTGTGCTTAAGAGATCTTAAAACAAAAAGTGTTTTTGTTCTGCAAGCTCCTTGCTGGAGAACACATAGTTCCTGAAATGCTGGAAGCTGTTGTTTATGGGAGACAACAAGCCACACACATGTTTTTCATTCCCTTCAACAAGTTTGTTTGACCTATCAGCACTGAATGTGCTTGATCACATGTTGGCCGGAGGTTCACAGGCAGGAAATATGTCAGGATGTATGCTTGCTCCTGATTGGATGTAGGCTAGAGGTATTTCAGGGTGTATGCACACCTCTGATTGAACCTGATGGGACATATTTAAGCAGCTGTAAACCCTGATTTGAGGCCATCTTCTGGAAACCAAGGGATGGACCTGGCCAGATCACATCTACCTGGTAAGTATTTAATTGAAGTTTGCTTCAAGTTTGACTTTGAATTGTGACAGTGATTTTATGTCTAGATGTGTTAATCCTACTGATCAGGGATTAACAGGTGGGATTAACACATCTATCTAGGGAGTTGAGGTAGGAACCATGGACTACTACTACCTAAGTAGCTCTTCTCTTGTTCAAATTTCTTTCCTTTGTCTTTAGGTGTCAGTTATTTATGGCAGGGACAGAAACTCCCCAGAGGAATGTTAAATCAATATCCAAATAAACAAATGATCCATATACTGGAAACAGAATGGTCTAAGGGTATAGAAGTCAGAGTGCCTCAATTTAAAGCCAGTTTTTTTTCTGTTAATAATGTGAATGGCATTTATGATTTAGTTAACCTGTTTTGGATCAGTCCCTACAGCCAGATGCAGCATAGTTAATAGGTATCTAGATGGCTTAAAAGAGCATTAAACACTAGTGTTCATGCAGTAAATTTTTTTTGTTACTTTCACGTAATCATAAAGAGTAGAATATGTATATCCTATCTCTCAGGAGTGGGTGTCCTGAGATGCCAATCTGAGAGCTTTTAAGGGACTTATGGTAAAAACTGGGATGGAGAATGGAAAGGGATGTGTGCTGCTCAATACCAGCGGCCCAGTTACAAGAGGCTCAGTTGTTTTCTCTCAAGTTTGCTCACCTCTCACATGTAGCTTACAGTTGGAGTGAAGGATAGAAAACAAGAAGCCAGGAAAGAGGATTTTCTTCTAGTGTACTGGCCTCTAGCAAGGACACTTTCAGAACTGCTGGTCCCATCACCACCTGACCAGCTTTTTTCCTATCGCTTCTCCTCATCAGTTTCCCCTCCCTTCCTCAGTTTCTCCCTCCCTCCTTCCCTCTCTCTCCTCCCCTCCCCTCCCTTCCTCCCTTTCTTTTAACAAAATAATCCTATTCCAAACTAAATACATTTTTTTTTTAATCTGTGAAGTTTTTCTTGGAGCATGTTTGGAGCAATGGCTCTCTAACATCTTAACAGTTTTCTAGCTCATGTTTTGATCCATCTTTCAGTGATGGAGAGTGGGGTGGGACATGGAGAGTGATCCCTCTTTTTCAATGAATCATCACAAATTTTTACTAGTGGTTCTCATTTTGTGTTATGAACAACTGTACTTTACTTTCCAGTTGAAATCTCATATGATGTATCATTGCCCTTCTCAAACCCCAAAGAAATGAATGGCTTTTTTTCCTCCACTAAATTATTGTGTGGGTTTATAATTGCTCAAATATAAAACATCATCTCAGTAATATTTGAGCCAGCTTATTTTGAGACATTCAGTTTTTGGAAAAGTCATTTTTACATTACATGTGATGGCCACAGCCTCTCAAGATGTCAGGGATTGCACAAATGCTAATGGGAAAGTTGAAGAATCATTGAGTTCTAGCATGTCAAGTCAGGTAAACATTTTTACAGAAAACTCCCAGAACCTCTGTGAGTATACTAGACACCAGGGTTTATAACGTAGTATCTGCTCTACAGGAAGCTGTCTCATCTGACTGTAACTTCCTTCCACTGCAATAACCCAAAAATTTTAATAGCAGGTAGTTTTGTTTATAGTTACTTATATTTCTATCATCAGGAGAGTCTAGCATAGTATTTTCTGGGAATATCATAATTTTATTTTGGATGTTATTCTTTGTTACTAGACAGTATTTTAATAAAATGTTATGAAAGCTGCAGTATAGGCTGATTGTAAACCATGTAATAAGAATCAGAATTAGTGGTTCTTGAGCAAATATTGAGGATATATGCACTTAAGTCACAGAACTACTGGTGTTGAAAATAAAGTGGCACTCTTGTAAAATTTTCAGATAAACTGAGAATTTCATATATAAAAAATAAATACTGTATATAATTAGTATTATTTGTAAGTCACAAATATATTTTTTAAAATTTTTTAAAGTTCAGTCTCTTTTTATAAAATAAAGGCTGATAAAAAGAAGAATTATCTTATTTACTTTTCTATTTCTTTAAATAGACACTATGATCAAGCCAACTTGTAAAACAAAAGCATTTAATTGGGAGGCTTGCTTGCATTTTCAGCAGGCGAGTTCATGGCCAAATAGAAGAGTGTGGTGGCCTGCAGCCAGGCACAATACTGGAGCAGCAGTTGAGAGCTCACATCTGATTCACAAGCAGCAGGCAGAAAGAAAAACAAGATTATACCTGGCATGATCTAGGCAACATTTACTAATCCTTCCAAATCAGTTAACTGAGTAGGAAGCAAACATTTGAATGTATGAGCTTTTGGGTGGAGGGGCTTGTCATTCAGACAACCACATTCCAATACCTGGCCCCATTGTAATAGCCTTATATTATGTAAAATGCATTCGGTACAATCTCAAAAGACTCCCTAGGTTTTTCACTGTCTTAACACTGTTAATTAAAATTAAAGGTCTCCTCTGAGACCCAAGATAATCCCTTAATTGTAAACCCCTGCAAAATCAAAAGGGAAACGAATACTTTCAACATACAATGATATAGAATTCATATTACTATTTCTAAGGGGAGGAATATGGGTAGACATGATGAAACCCAGCAGACCAGAGGCCAAATCCGATATCTCTGTGGATGGGGCCAAGGGGCTTATTATATGGCGTTTCAGATTTCCCATTTCTTCCAGCTTTGTTGACTACAGCACACTTCTCTCTTAGGCTCCTGTCTGCAGCTCTTCTCCACAAGGGACACTGTCAAGATGACTCTGTCATCTACAACATCTTGGGATCGCCAACCCTATACAGGCTTCACTTTCCAAACTTCACACAGTAGCATCTCTGGAGTTCAGTGCAGGGACTCTTCTTCTGTTACATGCCATATGTCTGGCCTTAGCGTCTTTCCCTAACCTTGGCAGAAGATTGCACAACCTCTTCTTTCCATATCCTGTTATAGTTAGATCCACTTGGAGAACCATGTGGCTGGAGATGCCAAGCTCTTTGCTTTCTTGGGATGGAACCTGGCCCTTCTTTAATTACATTGGCATTAGCTGTCTCTTGATGTTGCTCTTTAGAAACAGAGAATTCCTTAGTTTTGTTCTTGTCACAAGCCACAGGATTAGCTGAGAAGGGTCTTCTCCCAAGGGCCTTTCTTTCTTTCTTTTTTTTTTTTTTTAAAGATTTATTTATTTATTTATTTATTTATTTATTTATTATGTATACAGTGTTCTGTTTGCATCCCTGCAGGCCACAAGAGGGCACCAGATGTCATTATAGATGGTTGTGAGCCACCATGTGGTTGCTGGGAGTTGAACTCAGGACCTCTGGAAGAATAGTCAGTGCTCTTAACATCTGAGCCATCTCTCCAGCCTCGCAAGGGCCTTTCTTTAAACCGCTCTTCTCCTGGAGCACTAGACTTGGCTCCAACATTAAATTTCTTGATGTCCTTTTCTCCTCTAACTCTAGCACATTTTGTATTCTTTTTTGGCACTTGCACTTTTTCATTGTAGCTCTGCTTTAGGAGTCATTGGAGTGACTGTCAGTATTAAGTTTCTTTAAAATCTCCTTTGCTGGGGCTGGAGAGATGGCTCAGCGGTTAAGAGCACCATCTGCTCTTCCAGAGGACCCGGGTTCAATTCCCAGCACCCACATGGCAGCTAACAACTGTCTGTAGTTCCAGTTCCAGGCAAACACCAAGGCAAATAAATAAATAAATAAAGTTTAAAAAAAAATCTCCTTTGCTAATAAAATTAGTTTTAGGTTCTACAGTGAGTATAAAACAAATTCTTATGGCAAGTTAAATTAGCCACATTGTTTGCCAAAATATCACAAGAAAGGACTTTAGCCCAGTTTTTAATACTGTTTGCCTCTGAAACCTTTTGAGGTCCCTTGACTTTCTCCTCTTATATGCCATTTTCTGCTCAGATTCAGCCATGGACCATGGCAGAGGCCATCTGTGCTTACAAATGAGGTCAGCAATGCAGAAGGATGTGTCTTAAAAAGGTTCTTTGCCTGTTTTTTGTGGATGTCTATCCTACATGGCCTAACAAGATACACTAAGACTAGGCACAAATCCTCATTTCAAGGCTGGATGAGGCAGCTCAGTAGGAAGGAAAGGGTTGCATGTGCAGGTACAATAGTCAGAGACACCCCCACTCCCGTCGTTATGAGTTCCACAAAAACGTCAAGCTACACAACCATACGATATATAGAGAGAACCTAGCATAGACTCCTATAGGGTCTGTATTTATTGCTTCAGTCTTTGTGAGCTCCTATGAACCCTGCTTAGTTGGTGATAAAATCCTTATAAGGCAAAATCCAATTAGAATCATTTCTCATTGGAAGCACGTCCTTGAAGGGATTATTGTAATCTCTCTCTGCTTCCTGCCTACCATGAGGTGAGCATTTTATTCTACCAAGATCTCCCCACCATGGTATTCTGCCTTTTCATAGCTCCAGAAACAATGGAACCAAGCAACAGTATAATCAAATCATTGAAACTATGAGTTAAAATAAAACTTAATTTATCTTAGGTGTTTTGTCAGTTATGAAATATTGACATGTTATATGCCATATATAGATACTTTTGTGAACCCTAGGCTATGTTTACAGTGGTAAGCCCTATGGTTACAGTTGAGTTGAGGTTGTAGTACATTTGTACTATTCATGCAGCCCTGGGTTTTGTCTCTAGTGTGTATGTATGTTGGGTTGAGGAATATGGCAGAGTTGAGAAACTCTGTTTCTTACTAAGTTTGTAGCTATTGTAAAGGCAGAGTGTAACATACTTTATGCATACACTGATGTTGTAGCTTTGTCATTTTGTATAGCATATAGATATGATTGATGTGATTGTAGTGGTGTCAGATGAAGTTACTGCTTTAGGTATTTACTGCACTTTCTCTGAAATTTTAGAGTATATTTTCTATAAAGAGAAGAGCTTCCTGTGAAAACATAGGTATGTTAACTAAATATAACAGCACTATAGAGCTCACCCTGCCACTTATCATGATGTATGTTATGCTTGATTTAGTATGTTACTCAGCTCATCATAGCCCTACAAACAACTCAATTTCTGCAACTTTAAATGCATAATTGTTTCTTGTGCTTGATTTAATTTTTATCACTCTGTACATCATAGCTTTATAAATGCTTTGTACTAAGTATATAGTTTGTTAGACCATATAGGCTTTCATAGATATGTTTCATGATATTTGTAGTCATGAAATTGCTAAACTACATTTGTCAGAATGTATCCCTAGTGTGGCCATGACTATATTTAAAAAACTTCCTTATATTTGTGTGTGAATATAAGGCATCTAGCAGGAGTGTGTGTGCTTAGCTTGTGCAAGTCCCTGGGCCCAAATAACTAGCATTTAATTGAATAAATAAATCCCCCACTCATGTGTGTCTCTGTGTGTAGATATGTGGGAATAGATAAAAATGTCTTGTGTTAAAACAAGGTTCCTTAGACTTTGTATACATGTAAACCTATTTCTCTCAAGAAATACTTGCTTAATCTTGGATATGTCAGCACATAAAACTATAAAACATATATGAAGAAAATATTTACTGATTATTAAAAGTAAATGTATTTTAAAGCAATTTATAATTATAAATGTAATTTTAAAACAATGAGATAGAAGACTTATTGTTACAGAAAGAACCAAATATTGGCTGACATTTTATTCTGCTGAAGCAGAGAATCTGTAACATGTCTTGGAGTTGATCAATATTTTGATTTTGTCATCAATTCTGAGACTGCTTTGTCACCTAAATATATTGTACCACAACACTGAAAAAGTATATTTAATATAATATCAAAAATTGTTGAAAATTCTATACTAACCCCATCCAGAATACAATGAGCAGTATTTTCATGAAGCTCAATTACTCAGACAGAAACTTTTAAAACCAAGTCTTCTAACAGAGTATAATTTAAAGAATTAAAGAATTATAGTAGGACACTATCCAAAGTCTTTGACTTCTGTAAATTAAACTCTTACATTTCTATGAGAGGAAAACACTTTGGATATACAACAAAACCATTAAATTTGTAACATACAACATTCTTGAGCCAAGGTATTTCAGGCAGTATTCAATGACATAGCCTGAAGTAATTTTCTACCCAGTGCAAAGTGCATGTGTTCAGTGCTCAGAACCAAGGTTGCACTTAAGTCCTCAAAAGCATCATGGTCAAGTACTGCCAGAGACATTTTGGATTCACTGAACTTGATTTTTAATTAATCTTGGTCATTGTATATTAAGAAACCTTTTACTACTTCCAATTTTGCCATGACCTCCAAATTTAGTTGTATAACCTCTATGGGATTTTGGACTCCAGGTTAAGAAGCTGGGGTCTAAAATATACTGACAGCCAGTGGGAAAAAAAGGTGGAAGCATGATCATTATATCAGTGATGTCAATTTAAAATAAGCTTATTTATTATTTGTGAAGAATTGAAGCTTTTTCTGTTCTGAGACCTAAGATTCAATTTGTCTAACTAGTGTCTTTAAATGAGGTATAAGGTAGGTCGCTTGTGGACTTGTAAACATATTGTTGAATTATAATCCTAAATTCTGTTTTCACATTTTTCTTAAAGCTGTTTAAAAATACAATATTATTAGTGAAATTTCAGATAATATGCAATTTATTCATTCTTACTAATATTTGGTGCTCCAGATATAACCCACATCCTAAATCCCTTTCTATTCTCTAATGTGTTTGTTAATTTTCTCATGGCTGTGACAGAATGCTTGTCATAAATACCTCACAAGAAGAAGGCGTTCTTTTACTTGGTTGCAGGAGTCTCAGCCCATTGGGACATAGCAGCTGAGGGTGTGGCATAGCAGTTCACATCATGGTAGACAGGAAGTAGTAAGGAATACTGTCAGGAGGTCCCATGTAGATATTGCCCACAAGGACATGCTACCAGAGTCCTCCTAACAGACTCTATAATCTAGACTTTCACCATTCCTTAATGTTCAGCTCAGGTTTTAAATCCAACAGTTGATCAAACTGTTCACCCAGTCAGAGCCCACATGATCTGCTTGTCTCTGGACATAGCCTCATATATGTGCCTAGGCAAGAATACTACTATGTTATCTTTGATGAAAGCATAGTTCACAGTTACATACTTGGTTCTATTTAATCTTGACCTATTGGAGATTGAACTTTTTACTTGAAATGTATCATTATGTCACTGACTTTGAGAAAGACTAAAAATCAACTTTTTGAAATCAATGTCTTTCTTGTATATGAGTCAGAGCCCCATACAACTTTGTGATACTAGTCTTTGCCGTCACTTGTCCACTCATTAATGCCTTTTGAGGTTATCTCTTCATGTTCATATCCTTCTATTGACCTTGAAGCCCTTAAGGGCATAGATTTTATGCCCCTTATTCCTGCCTTCAAGGATGCAAGAGAAGGGTTTACATTTGACATGTGCTCATTAGTTTTGCTACATAAAAGGAATGGTGATGATGACTTATCCTAAGACTTTTCAATGGCACCCATTATCTCATTTACTTTGTGTGAGGTTGGACATAGTGTTCAGAAATTTTGCTGTATTTTTATGCCATTCTGCCCTGTTTCCCGGCCCACCACCACTTGTCAGAAGCACCAATTAATTCTTTGTTTTGGGGATAACAGTAGCAGGGTGGATGGACAAGCAGGGTGAGAGTTGCAGATATTCCAGATTTTATAAATTTACTTTTATTTTTGTGTCTGTTTCACTTGCATGTATATGTAAGAGCAACTCAGGCATACAGTACCTGGGGAGGCCAAAAGAAGTTGTCAGGTGTCTTGGGACTGGAGAGACAAACAGTTAAGAATCACTATGTGTCCTTGTCCAAGCTGCAAACCATTGAACAGCTTGGATTCTGAAACACCTTGGACCACCACCTTGGAGCCCATTCCCTCCAGAGGAACACCTGAACCAGTCTTGATATTGGAATGAGGAAAGCAGATCTGCCTGGAGTGGATGCTGAACTAAGCCACCTTGGGACCTTGGGAACCTCCTGCCCTTGCTGGGGAGGAGATAAGGAGATGGAGAGAAGAGAGAGTGGTTTGGAGCGGCAGGAGGAGGAAGGGAGTCTGAACAAGGGGATACATGGATAAAAAATATGACTTTATTCAAAATAAAAAAATGAAAAAAAAGAGTCACTATGTGGGTGCTGGGAGGCCGACTGAAAGAAGAATACTTTTAGCTGTTGACTTTATTCACCCATATTTTAAATATGGGTTTTGGGGATGCTATTTAACTTTGTTTTTGTTTCCTATTTAGAAAAATAGTACTTTTGGTGGACTTGCCACTTGTGTGAGAAGACACAGCAGGCTCTCACTGTAGTCTGGCTTCTCTAACCATTTCAGTTACAAGTCTTGTCCCTATTGTTAACAATGGCTGGCTGAGATCCTTTGATCAGACCTGGATGGAAGTCATGGACAGGCAAGGAGAAGCATTTTGTCACATCTGTCAATATTTAGCATTGAACCGGTCCTTGGACTTTTCAGTAAATACATTTACTTGCTGAGCCATTTTTGCGTCCACAGATTGGACTTTAATAATATACTTTCAAATAAATGCTAAAATACTCCCTGAGAACAGCTGTACACACCAGGGTTTATCTTCTAGTTCATAAGGCTGACAGTTTGTCTTCCCTCAGCCATGTTGCTCTTTGTGAATCCTGGCATCATTTCTCTGGAATGTGTGTGTGCTTTGCTGCTCTCTTTGTGAGGCGTTCTGGGCTGCCTGTGCATGGAACCAGTAGAATGAAGACTCTTTAGTCTTTAGTATTCTACTGAGACACAGTAGTAGAGCTTTCTGAACCAACAAAGCCCATGTGTACCTTAAAAGGTTATTGTGTTTGGAAACAGGGCCTTTCAGAAAGTGATGGGGGATAATGAGGTCACATTGTGAGTCATAAAGTAGTGTACTAGTGCTTCACAAAAAGAGAACACAAAAGCACACTGCTGATGCCATGCACAAAGAAAAGTCTATGTCGGGACACAGCAGGAAAAGAACTGTCCACAGGCTGAAGAGAAGCCTCTGGAGAAATCAAATCTGTGAATGTCTGCTTTTCAACTTCTAGCCTCCAGAACTGTTGCTCACAATTACTCAGTCTGTAGGATGTGTTATAATAGCCTTGGATAGCTTATATACAGCTTATATACGGGGACGCGGGATCTTCTGACTCCCATAAATGCAACACTGGCTGTTCCTCCCCCTTCTTCCTCCTCTCTATTCCCCTCCCTGCTCTTTGGCTCACTCCCTGCTTCCCCTGCCTTCATCTTTCTTCCAAGATCTTCTCCTTCTTTTACACGTATAAGTAATCACAAAATCAAAGAGTACAAAACACAAGGAAGTGATAAGTGAGACATCATTCACAGGCTTACTTTTGTATCTTTGCTCCTTTATTTCTGTTCTTCCATATTTGGAGGAATTAATGGAAATTGCCTAAAATCTTAAGAGGCCTACTCATTGTAAGTATTTTCCTGTGATTACTTATAATTCTCTATTTATTAATCTATACCTAGCATTGTTTTGATGCTAATGTTAATGCAAAATCTAATTTCTAAATAAATTTTTGATGTGAAATTCTTTATTCATTAATGTTTTTGGTTCATTTCTTTCTTGTTTTAGAGTAACTGAAACACCCCCTTTAAATGGGATAAAGGTTGGCATCGCTGTAATTTAATGCTTTCCCATGCATCATTTCACCTCATTTTCAAAATTCACTGAGGAGAGCATTGCCCTCTTAACTTTCAGATGGTAAAAATGATTCCCAAAGAAGTTCACATATAGTTTCAGAGTTATGGTGAGCTTGTGGACTTGACTCTGATTCCTTGCTAGCCTAGACAGTTTCTGTTTACTAGGGCTAGGTATAGCAAAGCCTGAAGGCTGAAAAATAAATCTCTGATAGGTGGGAGCATATATGCATGTGTGTTCATATGTGTGTGTTCGAAGAAAGGATTCTTCCTTTAATTTTGTTGTAACTTTTCCCTTGTAATTCTCTAGTAAATCATTTTCTTTACAGTGGTCATGAGGTGTGGATTTTTGCTGTCCTTGGTGTTATTGGTAACAGGATAGAAGTAACATCTCAGTGAAAAAAACCAAAAAGGTTTCACAGTGTCTACCGAGTCACTTTGTTCTGCTGCTATGGTAAACACCATGACTCAGAGCAACTTGGGACGCAAAGATTTTGTTTCATCTCACTTCCATCTCTGAAAAATCAGGACCAGAATCTAGAGGCAGGAACTGAAACAGAGGGCATGGAAGAATGCTACTTCCTGGCTTCTTATGGCTTGCTTGGAGTGATTTTTTTTACACAACCCAGAAACACCTGCTCAGGGGTGGCATTCTTCACAATGAGATGGGATCTTCCACACCCATCACTAATGAAGACAAGACCTCATATTTGCCTATAAGCCAATAGTATAGAGGCATTTTTTTTTCAATTAAGAGTCCCTCTTCCCAGATGTATCTAGGTTTGTCCGCTTGACAGAAACCAACCAGTACAGTTGACCCCTTATCATCTTGACACACAAAGAACAATTATTAAGCCATAACTGTAGAGGCTTCTTTTGGCTATCAACCAACTCCCAGATAGCATGGAGATTAGTTAGGAATGATCTCCCTTATCTTATGGTTGTTCCACTAGCTATTGCAACTAATTTTAACCTGTTTTTCTTTACCTACATTTTGCCTTGTAGGTTTTTACGTTTCATTTTGTATGTCCTACTCTGTATCTGTCTGTCTGGCAGCTGCTTGGCTCTGGACAATTCTCTCTCCCTCATTCTCTCTTCTCTCTTAAGCCTAGATTCCTCCTCCTACCTACGCTGTCCGCCCACCAGCCCTCCCCTCATACTACCTAGCAATTGGCGGTTCAGCTTTTTATTGGACCAATCAAGTGCCTTAGGTAGGCAAAGCCACCCATTTTTACATTGCTAAACAAATGCAGCATAAACAAATGTAACACATCTTTACATAAAGAAATATTGATAACACATGACCTATTCTTTTTGTTCATCCTCAAGATCTCCTATAATATTAACAATACATAAAACGCTGCAACTTTTTAAAGTTCCACAGTTTTTTATTTGTCCCACAATTTTTTAAAAATTAAATTCCTTTAACAGTTCAGTCTTTTTACTCTTTTTTTTCTTTATTATTATTATTATTAACAAAGAAGTCACACTTTCTAACTTTATATATCCTTATTCAAGGTCCCTTCCCCCTCCTACCACATCAGGTCATTCTTTCTTCTCCACAAATTCCCATCCCCTCCTGGGACAGTCTCATGGTCCCACTGCCCCAATACTGCTTACTTCAGTCTCCACTCCTGGCAGATCCAGTTTTCTCCTCCCTCTCTCAAGAGTGAGTCAGGTGGTCCTCTAGGGAGAGTGGGATCCAAGGAGTCAGTCCAGGATGGTTCTGATCCCAAGCTGTTCAGTGGTTATGGTTTGCAGCTTGGGCATGCTTTGCTTTTTTCTTGTTTGTTTGTTTGTTTAGAGTCCACTAATGAGTGAGGACATCCCCTGCTTTTCTTTCTGAGTTTGTGATACCTTGCTCAGGAGGATATTCTCCAAATCCATCCATTTTCCTTCAAAATTTAGGGTAGCATTTTTTCTTACTGCTGAGTAGTA
>PVIH01012103.1:49791-65461 GCA_004025045.1 Sigmodon hispidus
GACATCTAGGTTGTTTCCAGGTTCTTGCTATTACAAATAATGCTGCTATGAACATAGTTGAGCTAATACCTTTGGAATGTGAATGTGCCTCTTTAGGGTATACACCCAGAAGTGGTATTGCTGGGTCCTTGGGGAGATTGATTCTCAATTTTCTGAGAAACCTCCATACTGCATTCCAAAGTGGCTGAACAAGCTTACACTCCCACCAACAATGGAGGAGTGTTCCCCTTGCTCCACATCCTCTCCAGCATAGGCTTTCCTTTGTATCTTTTATCTTAGTCAATCTAACAGGTGTCAGGTGGTATCTCAAAGTTGTTTTGATTTGCATTTCTCTGATGGCTAAAGATGATGAGCATTTTTTCCGGTGCCTTTCAGCCATTCATAATTCCTCTGCTGAGAATTCTCTTTTTAGATCTATACCCCATTTTTTGATAGGGTTATTTAAGGTTTTGGGCTCTAGATTCTTGAGTTCTTTATAAATCTTAGAGACCAGTCCTCTATCACTTGTAGGGTTGGTGAAAATCTTTTCCCATTCTGTAGGCTGTTGTTTTGTCCTGTTGACAGTGTCCTTCGCTTTGCAGAAGCTTCCTAGCTTCAGGAGATCCCACTTATTGATTGTTGGTCTTAGTGTCTGTGCCACTGGTGTTATATTTAGGAAGTGGTCGCCTGTGCCAATTCATAGAAGTGTATTTCCCACTTTCTTTTCTATCAAGTTTAAAGTGGCTAGGTTTATGTTGAGGTCTTTGATCCACTTGGATTTGAGTTTTGTGCAGGGTAACAGGCTCCGATCTATTTGCATTTTTCTACACACTTCCATCCAGCTATGCCAACACCATTTGTTAAATATACTATCTTTTTTCCATTGAATGTTTTGGGCCTCTTTGTCAAAGATCAGGTGTTCATAGGTTTTTGGTTTAATGTCTGGATCCTCAATTCTATCCCATTGGTCCACAAGTCTGTTTTTATGCCAGTACCAGGCTGTTTTTATTACTGTAGCTCTATAGTATAGCTTGAAGTCAGGGATGGTGATACCTCCTGAGGTTCTTTAGTTGAGTAAAATTGTTTTGGCAATCCTGGCTTTCCTGTCATTCCAAATGAAATTGAGTATTGTTCTTTCAAGGTCCAAAAAATATTGTGTTGGGATTTTGATGGGCAGTGCATTGAATCTGTAGATTGCCTTTGGTAGAATTGCCATTTTTACTATGTTGATCTTACCTATTCAGGAACATGGGAGAGTTTTCCATTTTCTGATATCTTCTTCAATTTCTTTCTTCAGTGATTTAAAATTTTTGTCAAATAAGTCTGTTACTTTTGGTTATAGTTACTCCAAGGTATTTAATACTATTTTCAGCTATTATGAAGAGTAATGTTTCCCTTATTTCTTTTTCAGGTCTTCTATCTTTAGTGTATAGAGGGGCTACTGATTTCTTTGAGTTAATCTTGTATTCTGCTACATTGCTGAAGGTGTTTATCAGACCTAGCAGTTCCTTGGAAGAATTTTGTGGGTCACTTATGTATACAATCATATCATTTGCAAGTAGAGATAGCTTCACTTCTTCTTTTCCAATTTGTATGCCCTTAATCTCTTTTGTTCCCTTATTGCTTTAGCTAAAACTTCGAGAACTATATTGAATAGATAAGGGGAGAGAGGATATCCTTATCTAGTTCTTGATTTTAGTAGGATTGCTTTGAGTTTTTCTCCATTAAGTTTGACACTGGCTGTCGGCTTCTTGTAAATTGGCTTTATTATATTTAGGTATTCTCCCTGTATTCCTGATCTCTCCAGGGCTTTAATCATAAAGGAGTGTTGGATTTTGTCAAAGGCTTTTTCCGCACTAAGGATATGATCATGTGGTTTTGTTCCTTTAGTTTGTTTATATGATGGATAACATTTACGGTTTTTCGTATGTTAAACCAGCCCTGCATTTCTGGGATGAAGCCTACTTGGTCGTGGTGGATGATATTTTTTTTATACATTGTTGTATACAGTTTGCTAAAATTTTGTTGAGAATTTTAGCATCAATATTTACGAGGGAAATTTGTCTGTAATTCTCCTTCTTTGTTGAGTCTTTGAGTGGCTTGGGTATTAGGGTAATTGTGGCCTCATAAAAGGAATTTGGCAATATTCCTTCTGTTTCTACTGTGTAAAACTTTTTGAGGAGTAATGGTAGTATTTCTTCTTTGAATGTCTGGTAGAAGTCGGCACTGAAACCATCTGGACCAAGGCTTTTATTTTTGGGGAGGTTTTTAATGACAGCTTCAATTTCCTTAAGGGTTATAGGCCTATTTAGGTAATTAATCTGATCTTCATTTAATTTTGGTAGATGGTACCTGTCCAGAAAGCTGTGCGTTTCTTCTAGGTTTTCCATTTTTGTGGAGTACAGATTTTCAAAGTATGATCTGATGATTCTCTGGATTTCCTGGGGGTCTGTTGTTATTTCCCCGTTTTCATTTCTGATTTTGTTGATTTGAACAGTTTCTCTCTGTTTTTTGATTCATTTGGCTAAGGGCTTATCTATCTTGTTTACTTTCTTTTTACTCTTTCTTATGCAAAGCTTTTAATATATCCAAGTCTCTCAACTGAGGCCTCTTGTTTAAAAGAAATAATAATAAACGTTAAGCTCTTTATTTTTATGAGAGAGAAAAACCAGAACATAGGCATATTCAAATAAAGCAAAATGAAAGTCCAAAAGTATAGAGTTGATTATCGGATTTCTAAGACTTATGGTCTAGACTCCAAAGAAATTGAGCTGCTCTACCTCTCTGGCTCTGCCATACACAGCACACACAGCTCCTCTTATAGGCTAGGTGTGGTGTTCTTCAATAGCCATTGCTGTTCTTAGAGTTCATCCATCATACTGGAATCTATAAAATAATGCGGTGTCCACTGTAACTGAGCTCTACCTTAACCAATGTCCTCTCCTGGGCTCTCTTCTGAGATTCTGGCCCTGTAAACATGATGAGAAACACTGACTTCTCCCCATAGCCCCTTCAGTCCTGGAACTTTTACTGCAACTGAGGCTGCACCTTCCCCAGTGGCATCCCCTGGCCTCTCATGGTGCTAAGCCTCTATGACATTTTCAAGTCTTCCAAACCAGTACCACATGGAAAACATTTATACATTACTAAGTTTGTCTCCATCACAAGATGCAGCTTTGGCTCCCCTCTGAACTGCAGCTTCTGTGTGCTGACTCTGAGGAATCACTTCCCTGAAGATTGTCCTTCAATGATGCTGGTCTCTTCTTAATCACAGCTGATTCTTCAGCACCAGCTGAGCAGACCCACTGGTTCTCACTTTAAAATATAAACGGCTCCATTAGAGTCATTGCTTCTTTATATAACTTCCAATGCCAGACCTCTGAGGTCTGCCTTCCTCCCAACTTCTTATCTTCCAAGCTCCCACAGAATGGCCTACTAAGCTTTGAGTACCCCATGCCTTTCAAGTTCAAATGCCACCACAACCCTCCTCAAAACACACAGGCAGGTCTGTCACAGCAATACCTTAATCCTGGTCTTAGGGTTTCAGTTGCTGTGATAAAGACAAAAACCAAAAGCAGTTTGGGGAGGGAAGGGTTTGTCTTTCCAGATAATAGTTTATAATAGAGGAAAGTCGAGTTCTCTAGCAAGGTATAAAGACAGGAATGGAAGCAGAATCCATGGGGAAACACTGTTTACTAGCTTATCTCATTTCTCATGGCCTGCTTTCTTTTTTGTTGAAAAACATTTTATGCAATATATTTTGATCATGTATCCCCTTCTCCCAATTGCTCCCAGATCCCCCCAACCTTCTTACCCACCCAACTCTTCAGAATAGACTCCTGAGCCTTGAGCTGAAGACTTTGATGAAGACATCTGATTCAGTGCATCACAGTCTCTCACTCTCTGCATTGTTCAGTTTTGGGTCTCTGTGTTAATTTCCATCTATTGCAACAAGAAGTTTCTCTGATGAGCACAGAACAAGGCACAGATCTGTGGAGGTAGCATTATGTCATTAGCAGTCATTTGATTGCTGTGTTCCTGTAGCAGTGTGATAGTACTGAGTTTTCCCTTAGGCCCATCACCTATTCAGTCTCACGTTTCTGACCATTTTAATGGTATTAGGTAAAACACTTGGTTATTTTCATATCTTTTGTGCCACTATTGTGCCACTATATCTAACAGACAGGTCATTTCTGTGGATGAGAGATATTGTTAATAATCTTTATCCTGCAGTGCCATGCAGAGTACCTTCCAGAACCATGAATGTTAGCCAGTAGGAAAAAAGCATCTCTTTAGGCATCAACTCAACTTCTCTTTGTTTGATGAGATAATATGTAAGAGTTGTCTTCCACAATAGGACCTTACACTCAGGTTGTAGAGAGTAACCAACCTTGGCAATGGCCTGTGAAGTTTGGAGGTTTCTAGGGGACACCTATGGCCAATGCTTCAACAAGATATAACCTCTTTCTGGACCTGGAGGATTTACCTGGTGTATGAAATGACTACTTGGGACATTCTCTCCCTATTATTTGGTTACTTCATTTAGATTTCTTTCATATGTGAATATATTTAGCAGGGTTCTACAGTAATAAGTTCCCATATGGTTTTTCTTTTTTTTTTTTTTTTTTTTTAAAAAAACAACTTTATTTTATTTATTTATTTGCCTGAAACTGGAACTACAGACAGTTGTTAGCTGCCATGTGGGTGCTGGGAATTGAACCCGGGTCCTCTGGAAGAGCAGACGGTGCTCTTAACCACTGAGCCATCTCTCCAGCCCCCCCATATGGTTTTTCATATGGTCTTTGATGTTATTAGTCTCCCCCATAGTCCTTCCTTTTCTGTTCCATCATTTTCCCTGTGTAACTATTTTAGTTTCTGATTTGTTTCTTCATAACAATATATTTCTGTTTTTCCTTCCCTGAGAGATCCTCTTCTTCCCTGTAATTCCTTACTGAGTACCTAACCTCTGTGGTTAATGTTAAAGTGGCACACACATCAAAGGCTTGAAAGCTAATGCCACATAAAAGCTTTCTCTATTGGGATGTGGGTTGCCTCATGCACAATGATGTTATCCTAACTTTATCTATTTAATTATGAATTTCATATTTCTAGTGTCTAACTATTACAAATAGAGCAGCAATGAACACAGGTGAGTAAGTAGAATACAGAGTCCTTGGGGATATTTCTAAGAGTGATATAGCTGGATTTTGAGGTAGATGATTTCCAGCTTTCTAAAGAGCATGATCTGCTTTCTTATACAGCCCAGAGCCATTTTCTCAGGGGTAGTCCCATCTACAATGAGTTTTACTCTCCCACATCCTTCATTAGTCAAGGCAATATTCCACAGACTTGCTTACAGCCCAATCTGATGGAGACATTCTCTCAATTAAAATATTCCTTCTTCCCTAATCTGTTTGTGTCAAGTTCATAGAAATCAACCAGCACATCTACAACTTTTACTTCTTTTTTCACCAGAAACCAGAATTCATTTATTAAAGTTCTTAGATAAATTTTAATAATTAACATTGAATGATTTATTCATTCTCCCAAAAGAAATAAGAGTTTATTAAGGTTATGTGTTAGTATTCATATGGGTATTAAGCTGGTCCATTGTACAAGAGGCTTAATGCTGCATCCTTGGCTTTCATGTTGCCTAGCAACTGACGCACACACTGCAGATGCTGAGGTAAAGCCATTAGGGACTTGTTCTGTATATCTCCCAAATAGTATCTGAAAAGTGATAATGAAACCGCAGTGTCTCTCTTCACTATTTCTACTAATAGCATGCCCTTTATATTTATTAGGCTCTATGAAAAGACAGCCATAAAAGATTAGCATGAAAAATTGAGTGGTAGTGATAAAATATTAAAGTCAAATCATTGTAGATTTTTATCACTAGCCATATTTCTTGAGTAGCCATCACCATGTATGTGTGTCCTGAAATCAGTAGGATCAGTAAATGGAACAAATCCTGTTTCAAAGAACTAAGGTGTTTCATAATGAGGTAACTTATTTTTAGACTTGATAATTATAGAAATTCTGCATCTTTTCTTTCTTTAAAGGATGCAAAGGACCACAAGTATCCATGTGTATGTATATAGCCACCTATGTATTTATGAATTCCAAGACTTTAGACTGGAAAATTTAAAAATTCTTGGAGCTGGTTAATTTTGGTATGTAATTTTTTTTAAAAAAAATAATGTTTTTTAATAATAAAAATTTAAAATAAAAAGTGCTGAATTTCTCTCTTTAGAGGCAGAAAATAACTTAGCCTCAATATATTTTAATATGAAATTAATGTTAACTTGATGTCAGTGCTAGTATATATTTGAAAATCAAAGTATGAATTTGCACTCTGATCTTAATATATATTACATATAATACATATACCTACAAATAAGTGTTTATTTTCACTTAATCTTAGTACTTAGTTTTGATGTTAAATTCAGTCGTGCTTCCTTATTCCTGATATTGTAAATTAGTCTGTTATAAATCCTGTGTTCCCTAAAATGCATGAGAAAGTCTGGGTGGTGGCTGCAATGATTCTCTCTTCCATTCTTGGCTCACATGTATGGGTATTCTATTTTTAAGTTTCTAGACTATAGTATAATTATATCTTTCCCTATTCCCTTTCCTCCCTCAAAGCCCTCCCATATAACCCTGCTTGTTCTCTTTCCAATTCATGCCCTCTCTTTTCATTAATACCTACATACTCCAAATGTATGAATATAGCCTGCTATGGTTCTATAATGCTACTTGTATAAACATGTTTTGGTTTTGTTTTAATTGATGTTGGAAGACCTGGCTGATGGTGAGTGGCAGCATCCCATTCACAAGGGTCCTAACAGTAAAAGAGAAAGCTAGCTAAGAGCAAACCAGCAGGAACTGTGTGTTTAGGCTGTCTCGTTTTTTAAGCTGATTTAAGTTCCTTCCTTGACTTCCCTGAAATAATGGAATGCCAACAACTGTAAGCCAACCATTCTTGTCATGGTATTTGTCACAACCACACAAATGGGATTGGAACAACTTTCCAAGTACTACTATTTACACTGGGGCAATAGAAGTGAGTCTCTTTGTGTCTTCTCTAACAGGGAGGTGCTTTAGGTGTCCTGGATCATGGCTGAAGCAACATGCCTGCCTTCCTTTTCTTCATATCTTCTAACACTGCATCATCAAAGCAGGCTTTCCATAGGTCTCAGGCACACAGAAATGCCATGTCCAGAAGATGAGAGAGCGTAAATGATACTTGTGTTTATGATACCATCTAATACAGGAACTCCTAACTGGAAAAATGTACTGATCAAACAGGTTTTATAAATGATTCTAAACTTTTAAAGCAAAATATCTGGTTTTCTTTTTTTGAATTGGGTTGACTAACTTATTTACTCAGTGATCTGTGTGTCTGGCACTCTTCTTACCCTAGAGAAAAACCTTTCTCTGTTTATTTCATTTTATTTCTCAGTTTCCTATTTTCTCTGAGAAAATAGGCCGGATCTGCTCTACTAGAAGGAACTCATTTTATAAAGGGAACTGGAGAATTAATAAACATGTAGATGAGTTTGAGACCACTGCTGGTCATGAAAAGAAATGATGTTCGAGGCATATGAAATCACAGTTGAGGAGGCACCATAATAGATTCACCAGGACAGAGCTCTGGGTAAAGGGAGAGGTCCTAGACTTTGAATATTGTTTACCTTTCACCATCTTCATTTGTGAAATAAGACCTGTCATTACATCTGGGAATTGAAACAGCTCTTATGGCAAGAAAGAGAGAAACAAAAATGAATATTAAAGCAACAGGCAAGGTGGTCCCCTGGGCACATGAGACTGGGGCCTCATTTAGGAGTGTGGTGTGGACTTACAGCAATTTCTCATCTGTGAAATTGCCTGACCAGTGTGGCAGTTATCTTTTCTGTACCCTAGCTTATTCTAGACCATGGGGTTTTCTGGGGGATTCTCACAACTAAAACTATAATTATCTGCCATGCCATATTTCTGTATGCTGCAAGGCTTTGTGGGGGAAACTGTGCATATAACAGTGATATTTTCCCATGCTAGACAAATATGAATGTTCTCTGAAGCTAGTGTCAGTGTCACCAGCATCCTTCTAGCATTTTTCCTAAGCAGCCAGAGCTACCTTCCATCTCTATTCATTCATTCATTCATTCATTCATTCATTCGTATGTGTATCAATTGTCACATAGCAGGCCCCATTCTGAGCACCAGAGAGGGGAGCAATAATGAAAGAAGTATTACTAGTTTTGTTTCTGGTGGGGAGAAATGACTGATGAATGGAAATGCATAAATATGAAGTGATTGACAGTTGAGATGCTAGGTGGTTGTGGGGTAAGGGGGTTGCCCTTATTTTATAGCATTGTCCAGGCACACCATACAAGAGATGTCTGGTGAAAAGAGTAAACTAAAGGCAGATGAGTCCTGCAGATTTAGGACTAAGGATGGAGCAACAGATTGTGAAGGGCTCATAAAGATTTAGCCTTTTTCGTAGAGTGAAAATGGAAGGCCCAGAAGGGTTACAGACCAAGTAGGTAGTTATATTCAGAGTACACCGGAATAAAACAGTGGCTCAATCAGGTCTTTTGTGCTGTAGGCCACTGGAATAATACTAACCCAGGAAAGCCATGCTCTTGATGGCTCTGACCACTTAGGCCTGAGTGGTTGTTCTGCAGTGCTGAGAAGGGGATGGGCATAGAGCTGACAGTATTTATCAGTGAGTAGATATGGTATGTAAGCTTTAAAGATGACTACATAGGTTTTTAATTAAATAACTTAAATACTTGTCATAATGTGGACATAATGTAAACTTTAAGACTCCTTTGCCTATTTCCTTTTGGCATCCTCTAAATTTTTAGTTAAAAAAAAAAAAAAACCAGCAAAACAATAAAGCAGGGCTTTAGAGATAGCTTAGCCAGACAAGTGCTTTCCACAGAAGCATAAGTACCTGAGTTTGTTCCTCAGCACCAATATGCATGTACAATTCCACTTGTATGTCTTCTGTCCCCATACCTACTTGGATACACTCATACACATGCACAAACCCAAATGCCCAAATGTACAAAGGCTAGGATCCCAAATGTCATCCAAACAGAATGTGTTTCCAGATTCACAGTTGTTGGCTTGAACACATTGAAGCATAGGTAGCTATCACTGAAAGAGGCCGTAGAAAAAGGCAAGTGTTATTATTTGGGAGAATAGAGTTAGGAGTTGGTTTTTGACACATTTTCTTTGAAATGCCTTTCAGACATCCGAGTTAAAAACATTGCACTGACAGTTGGGTGAAGAAGTTTTGTGTCCAAGAGAGGCAGAAAATGGGAGGATAAACATTTAGGAATTAGTAGTATGAGGATGTCCCAGGGTCTTTATTCATCACCCATTCATAGCATTGACTTCATCAGCTTGTCATTATTTGGTGACTTGTCTGTCTATCTGCATTAGTGTCCTGGAAGCCAGAGACAATATCTTACTTGATATTTTAATGTTTTGCTTCTGGCTACCTAGCCATGGTGGGAAATTGCAGGCTTGTTTTCTGTGTGGGTGTGAACAACTGGGCTTCATTAGTGTTTTGCCAGGGAAAGCCAATTTTCTTAAAATCAAAAAGTTACAGTTTAAAAGCTGTCAAAGAGGAAATGGGTTGTTAAATTTACAGCCTATACTCAAAGCTTAAGATTTTATCATCTCTAGTTATTTAATTCTGGCACCCAAATGCTTTTATTGCTATCTCTAGGAAATGCAGTTTTTGGTAGCCTGCCTCACTGCCTAGTAATAATTCAGGTGTAAGAGAAAACATATTTTTAAAATAGAGATTTTATCTTGAATTATGTGTATATGCATGTCTGTGTGTTGGTGTGTGCAGGTGAATGTAGGCTCCCAAGAAGGCTAAATAATGCCCTATTACTTGAGTTACAGGTTTTATGAGCCATCTGCTATACTTGCTATGAACCAAACTTGGGTCCTTCGCAAGAGTAGAAAGTACTCAAGTACTTTTTCTTTTTCTGTTTGTTTTGTTTTTGTTTTTGGAGACAGTTTCTCTGGCTGTCCTGGACCTCAACTGTGTAGACCTAGCTGACTTCAAACTCAGAAATCTACCTGCCTCTGCCTCCCAAGTGCTGTGCAATCACCACCCAGAAAGTACCCTTAAGTGCTGAGCTCAAAAGACATTCCTTATCTCATGTTCATATAATGACTTTTTGATGGAGACAGAACACCAAAGCACACAAAGAACTTCACTGTTGTAATTTTTGTGAGAAGTTGGGAGTGTTGAGTGATTTTTATTTGTTAAACTGATAGCCTTTTCTGTTTTGACATTCTAACACTTAGAGTGTAATGTAACAGAGACCTCAGTTATTTTTGGTTTTGCTTTCTGAGATTTTACTTATCTCCAATGGTTCAGGAATAGTAAATGGAAAATTGGAGGGTTAGAGAGATACCATTGATATCTCCTCTGTTGCAGTTTAATGTTACAATTATCCCATCTTATTACTTTATTTGTTATTGAGTAATAGTGGTACAGTTGTTCTACACTTTAAAATTAAACTTTAGTATAGTTTTGTATGTAGGTATAAGAAAAGAAATTGTAGTATATATAGGTGTTTAAGATTGGATGAAAAATGAGATATAGACTCATACATTTGAATTATTGGCCCCCAGTTAGTATCACTGGGAAGGTTCTGGAAACCTCTAGAGATGGGCTCTTGCTTGAGGCAGTAGTCACTGAGGTAGGCATTCATGGCCCATAACCTCACCGCTTTCCTGCTCACTCTCTGTTCCTTGTGTGTTATTGAGATGCATTTTCCTTCTTCTGCTGCCTGGAGGAACAAGTATGTCAAGAATGGGTTCCTCAAGACAATGCAATTTCCCAGGTGCTTAACACTAACTATGCATCGTTTTTAAATAACAATTCATTGTATAGGCCCCATATATGTGGGTTTCCTAAGGATAGATGAGAGAAAAAGAAGGTAGTAGACTTGTTTTCTAGTTATTATTCTCTTAGAGGCCCTTAAAAATATTGTCACATTCTCTTTTGGGTAATTTCATTGGTAATATTCTGTAGATTGCTTCTTCTATCTTGGTGAAAATGTATGGCTCTGAAAATGTATGCTTGTTCATGAGAATGTGAGGCTTGTCATAGGGCTGTTGGGTTTGCCATAGAATGTTGAAAACCTTCTTTTATCCCCTATAAAATGTCCTTAGCTTTTAGTTAATAAGGAAACTAGCCACTTAAATTAACTGAAACTACCCATTACCATTTATATAACATTTTGAAATAAATGAAAGTTTCCAATTTCCTAATAATCACATAAGCATTAAGTAGGAAAGCTGGAGAGATGGATCAGTGATGAAGAGAACTGGATGCTGTTCCAGAGAAACTGGGATCAATTCCCAGAACCCACATACTGGCTCAGAACTGTCTCTAACTCTAGTTCCTGAAGATCTGATGTCCTCTTCTGGCTTCAGTGGACACTGCATGCATGTGGTGCAAATACATAAACCCATACGTGTAAAATAATAAAGTGAGATTACGAAAATAAGTAGGAACACAATCTGATTCTACCCCTCAAGGCTGATCCACCTTGGGACTTCTTGCTCTTTATTGGGAGGGGATGGAGAGGGGGGAATTTCTCAGGTGCTGAAGGTTGACTGGGAGGGATTGGGAGGAAGGAAGGGAGGGGAAACAGGGGGATACATGGATAAAAAACTTCTTTTACAAATAAAAGAATAAATAAAATAAGTAGGAACTACAGGATAGAGTCTTATAATCCAGAGTCTCTGCATTTTGCATCATATTTAGTGACAGCAATGATATTATAATAATTTATTTTCTTTATTTATCATATGAATTATTGTATCTTGTTTTCTGGTCATGAAAATTTACATGTAATTTGAATCAAGCTGAAATATAGCATTATTTCTGTCTCATCTTGATGGGACCTTTGCTTATGAATCGTTTTCTTAATTGCTCCTTTATCTTGTGTTTATGTCAACATGTTAAGTAACTATTGTAACTCTAAAGCAAAAGTTGATTTCTTGACCAACCAGCAACTATTTTTTTTCTCTCATTTGAAACTCTTATACTGTACTTCAGTGATGCTGTCATTTGTTGTTCAAAGGGATTCTGTGTATTTTGGACTTACCTCGGCAATCCATTCTTGAATCACAATGCAATTTCTTCTCCTCAGGCACTCATCAAAAACTCATTAGCTGCTGCATAACATTCCTATGTGGCAGGGGACAGGGTAGGGATTATGTACCTTATTGCCAGGCCTTTCCTGGCACGAACAAACTTTGTGCCAGTTCATGGGAAATCTGGTGCTGCTGTCTCTACTAATCCTTGAAACTTTGGGACTGGAGATAATGGACATGGAAAACTAGATTTAAACAGTTTCTACATGTTTTCCAAGAAACTGATAATTCCAACCACCATTAAAATGCTCATCCAGTTTCATAATTTTATAAACAAGCAACTGGAGGGCCTATAAATTCATGGCCCAGATCCTACTGGAAGATACAAGTGGAGCTTGGAGTTGACACCCGTAGTTACATATATTGAAGCAATTGAGAACGATCCTTGAAACTGTGCTGATACTGAGACATTGAACAATTGCTGTGGGTCATAGGTTCATTTTACTAAACTATGAAATATAAAAGGAGATCTTGATAATATTCTGACTTCTCCATATTCTCAAACTGTCAAGGGTGAAGGAGATAATAAATGGTGCCAAATATGAGGAAGAAGATGCCAAAAATAAATGAGCAGAACAGAATAGTAAATGATAAGTATGATGAAGAAATCACCACACCACAGTCTAGGATCCCTGGAATGCATGTCTATAGTAAAAACAGCTTTGTTCAGGATGTGTGGGATAATGATCAGACCCATTTTTCCTTGAGTGTCAGATGTTCTGACAGTGTAAAATAGATTGGAGCAAAATGGAAAAGTGCTTCTTGTGTTCAGTAGGATAACAGTTGACCAACCACATTGGAGTTGTCTCCAGAGTTCAGAATTTAACAAGTGATTCATACTTGACATTTATTGTGATCCTGTAGATGATTTTAGACAACAAACATCTCCAGGCAGCTTTTTCTCTAATGGAGGACTATCTGAGTAACATGGCAGTGGTAAACCTAATCAACACTTAGAAAAATCCTTCTCTTTCTGAAGATATCAGATATGTTTTGGAAATGAAAGCACTGGTACCCTGCAGGGAGTACCATCCAGGGGACATGGCTAAGTGAAGTATGGAAAAGAAATGGCAGAGCACATAGCTCTGTGAATGTGGTCACATATGACGTAGAGAAAACAAGGGTTGCTTTCAAAAGGGGAAGTGAATGTAGAGTTCCACATATGAGCCAAGGATGGGAAAGATGTGCAGGAACCCTGGGTTGACCCCATGAAAAGCCAGTCTCTGTGAACAGATTCCTCTTAAGTTCCTGAGGATGGGGCAGTATAAACGAACTGTCATTTGGAGACTTAATAAACTGAAGCCACCTTTATCAACACTCCTGACTAGCAATCATCCATTTCTATAGAAAGCATCTTTATGGCCCTTTGGGATGTCTTTGTTCCAGTAATGTTTGCTGATGTACGTAACTTTTTATTGCCTAGTCCAATGCCCAGTGCACTAATCTGATCACAGAAGAAGAAAGATTTTTTTGGATAAAATGTATTTTACTTAAAAATGCTGCTAAGATGAAATGGTTTGTGAAGTTTCTCAGAAGCTTATAGTTTATGCTAACTGTAGTCTTCTTTCATTTCCCAGTAGACTGGCGTGTGTGTGTGTGTGTGTGTGTGTGTGTGTGTGTGTGTGGTTTGTGTGTGTATGTGTGCATGCACTGTGCACGTGCGCTCACACACATGTAGGTTTGCACTACACAAATGGTCACATTTCAAGGACTAATATTACTGATACTGAATAATCTCAAAAATATAGACTAAGCCTCTAAATCCTCTATTAGATGTTTTCCTTTAGAAAAGTTACCATGGTCATATCTCCTAACCACAATAAAAACTATAACTAAGACATCTAACAAGAGGGAATGATAGTCGCTCAAGTCCAAGAGTAATTTAGTATAGTAGTTTAAGGCCAAGACTGTAATTTAGAACCTTACAGAAGATATTAGAAAAGTCTCCTACCACTATCATTTTCCAGACTTACTGATCATTTAACTAGACTTGTGCTTTAAAGATATCTTTGATATGGGGTCCAGTGATATGTCTCAAAAGGCAAGGGTGCTTTCCAACAGGTCTGACTACTAAACCTCTGAACTGTAAGCAACACTCCATTGATGTATTTTTTAGAAGAGGTACCATGGCCATGGTGTCTCCTAACCACAATAGAAACCATAACTAAGAAACCTTACAAGTGGGAATGATAGTCACTTAAGTTCATGAATTTAACCCACATAAAGGAGATAACTGACTTCTGCAGGTTGACCTCTGACTTGTACACAAGCAAAACACAGAGGTGCATTTCCTTCCCCATATACAATAAACAAACAGACAAGTACATGTAAAAATAGTCTTAATGATTTCTTTGAGTTAAAGGCTCTGGAGCAATGAATTTTAAGCATTCAGAATATATAGTATGTTTAACATCATGCATTCAGTGTTTTGAATAAGAGGAAAAGAATTTACCATGTATAGAGTGATTCTTTGAAGAAACTATAAACTATAAAAGAAGAATATTATCTCCTTCCCCCATTTTATGTAATTAATTTGATTTTGTTAAAAACTTCTATCCTATTTTGAGTTAAACTTGTCTTAAGGGGAAAACAAAAAACTTATAGGATGAAACCCAAAATGCTCTCTACTTATTTTTGGAGAAAAGGGGTGAAGCAAGTGACTGAGTTACATATTGAAATAAAGTTGAGACCTGTGAGTCAGGAATTGCGTAAAATATAAATGTCAAACTTGAGATCAGAAAATGATGGGTTTTCTCTTATATAAATAAAGTTTATTTATTATGAGTAGTTGAGAATAGTTTTTAAACATCCCAATTTATACTTTCAAAAGTATTTTGTACACAGTTCTTTCTTTACAAAAATGAAAATGTAGGATTATCAAAGTGTCTCAGAAAGCTATAAGTGCTTGCTTGCCCAGCTGTATAACCAAAGTTGATTCCTTAGATCCTACATGGTAGAGCCAAGCACTAATAAGTTTCTTCTGAACTCTACAAATGTGCCTCCATATAAAAGAAATAAACCAAGTTATTTAAAAGAAAAGGCATGAAGTGCCAACAACAACCTATTCAGCAATAAATGTTATAGATTTTAAATTTAGAATTTAAATGTATATAATTTTAAACAACAAAGAAGGAGAATTACAGACAAATTTCCCTCATGAATATTGATGCGAAAATTCTCAACAAAATTTTTGCAAACTGTATACAACAATGTATAAAAAATATCATCCACCATGACCAAGTAGGCTTCATCCCAGAAATGCAGGGCTGGTTTAACATACGAAAACCGGTAAACGTTATCCATCATATAAACAAACTAAAGGAACAAAACCACATGATCATATCCTTAGATGCGGAAAAAGCCTTTGACAAAATCCAACACTCCTTTATGATTAAAGCCCTGGAGAGATCAGGAATACAGGGAGAATACCTAAATATAATAAAGGCGATTTACAAGAAGCCAACAGCCAGTATCAAACTTAATGGAGAAAAAC
>PVIH01012104.1:0-65235 GCA_004025045.1 Sigmodon hispidus
TGGCTTTCCGGCCACCACCAACTTCAATTTCCTTGGCGGCGGTGATGTTGAGTTCCCGCAACTGCGCCTTGAGATCCGAGTTCATCTCCAGCTCGAGCAGCGCCTGGGAGATGCCGGACTCGAACTCGTCCGGTTTCTCGCCATTGGGCTTCACAATCTTGGCGCTCGAGCTGAACATGGCTCGTCCCTACGGAGTGCCTGCTAGAAAGAGCGAAGCGGGATTTCTTAATTCAACCCAGATTGCCTTAATTTGTCAAATATAGCAAACCATCTTGTTTGGGGGACTCTTTTTCTCCAATTGATCAACTCTGGGATTAAAAATGGCATCATACTCAATCAGTTGGTGCTAAGGGTGTAAACTCCGATCCTCACGTTTGCACAGAGAGTGCTTTCTCCACTGAACAATCTCCCTGCACTCCTCAATTAACAAATAGTACTGTGCATCTGTTAAGTATAGACAGGTCTTTATAAACAATCAAATGGAAACAAAAGCAGATACTTTACATTCTATGTTCATTCAAAGGCAAATAGTTTACATGCTAAAGTTCTCCAATTTCATTAATGTTTATTTTCATAAGGAGGATGATCTGTTGCTTTGCCATCTATGGTTTGTGAGTTCTAAGTTTCTAGGTGTTGAGTTTTTGAGAGGATTTATACAAACTTCATGGAAAATGCTTGAATCGTAGTTGAACTTGGGAGAGATTTTTTTTTTTCAAGCAGAGCCTCAAGCTTGCTATGTAACAGAGGATGACACTGAACTTCTAATTCTCATTTCTCTACTTCCCCAGTGCTGGGATTAGAGGTGTGTCCACCTCAGGTGGCTTTAGGACAGACAGTTGACATGGGATCTTTGATCGCCACAGCAAAAGGATGGACTCACTCAGCTTCAGTTTTAGGTTGATTTGCTTTTTAGTTAAAAATTTCCACAATTGATCAAAAACACTTTTCCTCAGAAAAAGTCTGATTAAGTATCTTGAACCAATGCTGAGTAAAATCTCAGGAAGAGACAAATAACTAAAAATAACAGGATATGATTAATGGTTTTGATTCACAACCTATTTTTATTCTCTGGACTCTGAACACCCAGATTTATATTTGCAGAGCAACAGAAGAAAAAAAGGTAGAAAATAGTAGTTTTAAGATTTTCTTCTTTTTAATCTTTTATATTTTAGAATTTTTGGCTTTATTGTAAGATTATAATTTGAAAACTTGATTGATTAGTGTTTACATAGTTATGTTTCTCTAGGTCTAGACATTGGTTTATTTAAATATTTGCCCCTAATTTTATGAAGTATGACAAAGTTAATGTGAGCGTATTATTTAAAAAATCTTTATCACTTAGAAATAATTACATGAATGTTAGTAGGTAAAAATGCACAGTGTTTTGATTTTGTTTTAAAAATATCCTACTTGCTTAGCTGTTATAACTGTTAAGAACACTTGTTGCTTTAACAGAGGATTCAAGTTTGGTTTCTAATAATCACCCATTGAATGGTTTATAAATTCCTATGACTCCACCTCAGGGGATCTGATGTTCTCTTCTGTTTTCCTTAGACATCCACACTGATGTGTACATACCTCCTCCAACAGACATAAACACATAATTAAAGATAAAATAAATATAAAACTAAATTCCATAAAGCAAATAAAAATAGAAAATCAAGAAAACAAATGGGGTAAGCTGGCAGAATTGTGATAATTGTTCCAAGTGGACCTATGAATGCTTGGGAGTTTATATATCCCCTTATTTCATGAATTAAAAAAAAAACCCTTCATAATAAAATATTTTTAAAAGTTTTTTCTTTGTGACTTACTCCTTGTCTTATTATTCTTCATCTTCTTTTTGAAATGTTTCTTTTAAAAAATCTTCTGCCTTAGCCAGCTTGGCCTGCTATCACATGCTGCAGCCAGGGTAGCTTAAACAGCAGTTACTTGTCACAGTTATTCCTCATAGGTAGGCTGGATACATGGCTCAGTGGTTAAGACCACTTGTTGCTCTTGGATTCTCAGCACCCACACTATGGCTCTCTATTACCCATAACCTCAGTTCCTGGGGATCCATACAAGGCACACATGCATGTAAGTCTTTCATATACATAATGTAAATATAAAAAGAAAAAAATAACCCAGCAATTTAGTTCCCTTTGCAAGCTTCCTTCCAAGTTTCTGTAGTGAATATAGAAGATAGCATGGTTCTTCTTGTGAGGCCCTAACACACACACACACACACACACACACAGGGCTCCTGTGGACTCTATAATTGCCTCTCTAGAGCTCACCTCCTCATTCTACCACATTAAAGTTAAGATTTTAACAACTATAATTTAGTGGGTGCAAAATTCACTGCACAGTGCCTTGTTCTAGAAGCTCATCTAACAATAAGCAATAACATCCTTCCTGTTCTCTGTTCACAGTATAAATCCAGCATGCATTTGCTGGATGCTTGGTGCTTTGTTCAATTGCTGCTGACACAGGAAAATTCAAAGAAGCTCATGATCTGGTCACCATGAAAATGTCACATTTCTAAGATTTCTTTATTTCTGTGGTGCTAGTGTTAGAGCCCAAGCTCTCTGTCTTAGGCAAGCCTTCTAACACTAATTTTCATTTCTTACACCAACACACATTTCTTATCTTCAGTTTCCTTATTAGAAAACGAGAAAACCAGACTCTGACTTGTGGTGCCTTGGTAAGTCATCACAGGCTTGTTATGGTAGTTTGAAAGAAAATGACCCCAAAGGTGTGGCACTATTAGGAGCTGTGACTTCGTTTGGAGTACAAGGTGTGGCCTTGTTAGAAGAAGTATGTTATTTTACATATGGGGTTCCAGCCCCATGGATATAAACAGGATTCATAGAATAAACCAGAGTGTAGCAAAATCTATGACTTTTTATCTGATAAATGTTTCTAGAACATCAACTCTTTTTATCTGAGGGTCTTTAAAAATAGGGTTCTATCTGTCTGAGGAAAAAAGACTTATACATGTTCTGAGGGCCATTTTTTTCTTCTCTAATTTTACAGCTTCTTTTCAGCTCATTTTTTCTACCTTTTCTGCTCTACATGGCTATTTACATTTCTAATTGGAGCCTCACAGCAATTCTCAGAAAAGTTTCAAAGCCCTCTCAAAGCTAATAGTGTATTCCTTGAATAGATAATAAGGAACAAAGCAATTTACTATGGCAATGCATAGGTGGGATAAGATTCTTGGCACTTTCTCAGTCAATGGCATTGTCTGGACAAAAAACCTATTTCTCTCTGGACTTGGTTAATTGATTAGTTGTTATTTGGTACCTAAATAATAAACAGCTAGATAATTGAAGCTTGAGTTTTATATCATAAATGGAGGTTAAAATGTTTGTATAAAACAGTAATTGCTTAAGGGTCCAAGCAGATGAATACTGTGAATCTGTTATCAGCTGCCAATGGGAGAAGCTCAGGTCTCTGCAGGACCTTAATTCAACAAAGCCAGACATTATCCAATTTCATCCTTGAGTCTAATCTGTGAAAGTCCTACTTGTGATCTATCCACAGATACTTTTTGTGTGGCCAAATTGCCTTGTGTGTAAGCTAATTATAGAGAATAGACTTCTAAGTTTCCTCACTGTGATGTGGAACAATAGACCTAGTTATGAAGCATATTCTAGTATATTTTCTATACATCAAAATTATATAAGCAGATGAAAAGTCATCTTCCTGACCATTCACAAATATATGTGCCTATAAGACTGAGATGTAATCATGAGATTACATATACACATTTCCATGAAAATGCATGTTAATAGAGAGATACCATCTGGTTTTGTGCATGTGAAATTACAGACAGGAATGATCTAGTTTTTCAGAGTCCATGGCCTTGTGAGCCCTGCCTGAACAGGGTTTCTCCATCGGAGACCCATTTGTCTAGTGGGTTGACATATGAACATTACCTGTCACTCCATAGTCTCTGGTAAAAGCCATTACACTATCAGCTCTCTACAGTGTCTCATTCAGGAAGTAGGCTTTGAGTTCTCCTGTGCTCAAGCTATGATTAGAGTGACTCAGTTCACTTCCCATTGCTTGTAAGATGAAGAGCTTTCAACTTCATCACCATGCCACCATGTCCCACCATGATGATGGCTGACTGAACTTTGAACTGTAAGCAAGCCAACCCAACTAAATGTTTCCCTCATTAAGAGTTGCTGTGGCCATGATGTCTCTTCACAGCAATAGGGACCCAAACTAAGACACTTAAGCACTTAGGAGGGTGAGTCAGGAAACTCAAACATTTGAAGCTAGCCTGGGTTACATTAGCAAGACCCTGTCTCAAAACACAAAGCAAAAAATAGAAACCAAACCAAACAAACAACCAGCTACATGTGTACTTAAAGATAGTTGACCCAATGTATGATCTTTTTAAAATACAAAAATATATTTTACTTCATCACTGAAAACAAAAGACAAACTCTAAAATGTTGCCAGCTTATTGATGCACACATTTAATCTCAGCACTCAATAGACAGAAGCAGACAGATCTCTGAGTCAGCCTGGTCTGCAGAGTGAGTTCTAGGTTACACTGCTCCAAACCAAACAATAACACCCTTAAATCACCAAATGTGTACATTTTGTGAGAGAGAATGAAAAAGTACTTCCAACTTTACCTGGTAATGGTATGTAATTTCTTCATATAAAGACACAGTCTGGAAGACATTCTTTCCTGGGACAACATATTTTCATAGTTGTATTAGTCAAATACAAAAATTGCTACCACTTCTGGCATCATATTGCAATAATGAACAAAAGGCTAAATTGCACTAGGACAATTAAGCAGATACATGTAGAATAAATAACAAGAAAAGGAATACATTAGATTTATTATGCAAAATATTTGAACAAAACTATAACTTGTTCTGTATGGAACTACCTAAGATGACTTCTTAATTCTGTGTACAGTGATATTTTCCTGAAAATATAGTCAACACTCATAATTTATATTTTGAGTGATCATTATATGAAATGAATGTATGACTCATATTTTTCTAAATCAAGATGCTTCTGTGTTATATAAATTAGTATTAAAATTTTCCAACCAGTTTTTATTTTCAGGCACAAATCCTTTACCAGATGCATCTGGCCAAAGTCCTCAAGAGTCTCCTTCCTCCTCAGCAACATAACAAAACCCAAAAGTAGCAAAGTATTTTGGCAGCAATATGTTTTTCTGATAGCATGAACACTCAAGAGGTCAAATTATTGTTACTTTTTATTTCTTAGACAGGCTTCTTTAGGTAGCAAAGAATTCACATTTTACTTCAGCATCCTGAACAGCTGGAGTTACAAATATGTAACATTGAAGTTTTAAATCATCATTCATGGTAAGTGAAAAATCATGACCATTGTAATTATTTACAGTAGTGTTTATTAGTATTGCATGTGTGTATGATATGTTTGAGTATGCACATGTCATAGTGTATGTGTATATGCACATGTCAGTGTATGAATATATGCACATGTCATGGTGTGTGTGTATATGTACATGTCACAGTGTATGTGTGGAGGTCAAAGAATAGGCCACTTAGTTGGCCAGGCTTGTGTGGCAAGTACCTTCATTCACTGAGTCATCTTGCTAACATATTTTAATTTTATCATAAAATAATTTTTATTTTTCTGAAGTTATCTACATATAAGAAAAAATTAAGTTACAGAGATTATTGTTTTAATGGTATTATATCATCATAAAGTTTAGGTTATAGACAGTGGCCATGATCTATTTCAAAATTATATCCTTACAAATTATTTTGCTCTTATTTATCTATTTATTTTTTATGTGTATGGATGTTTTGCCTGTATTATGTTGTCTACCAAATGTGTGCAGTGCCCATGGAGTCTAGAATAGTGTGTTGGATTCACTGGGTCCTCTGGGAGAGCAGTCAGCTTTTAACTGCTAATCTGTCTCTCCAGCCCCTTTGTAGGCTCCCTAAAAGAAATCACAATTTCATGGGGCTAAAGAGATGGCTTAGCAGTAAGAGCACTTACTGTTTTTGCAGAGCACTGGGATTTTAGTTCCCAGCACAACTGGGATTTAGTTCTCAACCTTTCAACATTCTCCAACTCCAATGCTCTCTTCTGGCTTCTGGGGGCAATGCATGCACATGATACACTTAAATAAATGCAGGCAAAACACTCATACTCTTAAAATAAAATTACTTAAAAATATATGTACACTTTCAGATAGTAGTATTCTAGGTGTTCTACAGCTCTTTTGTCCCTTGTAGAATATTCAATAACTATTCCCTCTCAAAACACGCGCACGCACACACACATACACGTGTGTGTATACATACATGTACATATATATGTATATGGGGTATATATAGGTATGTGTATATGTGTATAGATAAACATATAAAAGTATATATATACATTAGTAACCTTCAACTATTTTTAAGGATAGTACAAATGAAGACATTCTTTAAGTCAGAATTTTAACATCATTGCTATCACCACCACCATCATTGTGTTTTTGTTTGTTTTGTTTTCAGACAAGATTTCACTGTACAACCATCCTAAATGGGAACTCATTACATAGACCACTTGTCCTGGAGCTTTCAGTAACTATCCTGTGACAGCCTTATGATGCTGGAATTATAGGTGTGGACCTTGACTCAGTACTTTAAAACATCTTTGTGGGCTTGAGAGATGGATAGTTAAGAGAACTAGGCTGCTATACAGAGGTCCAGGTTCAATTCCCAATGCTCACATGGCAGCTCACAAGCATCTCTACCACTCGTCCTACAGGGAGCTGATGCCTTTGTCTGGTCTCCACAGGGTACCATGCATGTACATGGTACACAGACATACATACAGATAAAATAGATAAATATTAAAGACACATTTCTTTGTAACAGTCCTGGCTATTCTGGAACTTGCATTGTAGACCAGGATGGCTTCAAACTCACAGAGATTCTCTTGCCTCTGCCTCCCAAGTACTGGGACTAATGGCGTGTACCACCTCTGCTTGGATTAAAGACACATTTTAACATTATTTTTCCTAATAGAATACATTTATCTGTCCACAATCTGAGTTATAAAATATAGGATTGATAGTACAATTTCCAACAGCAATGATACTTACCCAAAAAAAAGACTGAATAATTCAATAACAGTGAATTCATCTGTAAAAATGTATTATATACCCAAATAAATACTTCATAGAATAGATTTATGTCTTTTAGTGTTCTTGACCTAGCTTGATCCAAACACGATGATTTATACAAAGATCTGTTACCTTACTACATCAACACAGTATCAGATTTCCTCTCAGTAAATAGAATGGCATGGGAAAGACTTCCCTGTACAAGGACTAATAATTCTTAAAGAATTTTGTTTTTGAGACAGGATCTGACTACGCAGCCCTGGTTGGCACCAAATTCACAGAGATCCTCTTGCCTCTGCCTCTTCCTCTTGAGTATTGGAGTTGAAAGTTCCTGGCACTACTCCCAGGCTTAAACCTATATGTATAGTGTTAGAGCTCCATGAAATATGCAAACTTTTTGATAGTATGTAGAGCTTTTATTGTAAAGTATTACCATGCCCCACTCAGGAATTGAGGAGGTTCCTAGGCATAGGCTATAGAAGACTTCAGTGGGTGAGGCAGGACACATAATCTTCAACTGCTATCTCATAACTGAGGCCCTTATCCTGTGCATGGTTACGACCACCAAAGTCCCACTTGTTCCTTGGTAGAGCTGCTGAGATGTTTACCACGTTGCTGACTTTGTCCTGCAGCTTTACCAAATGTGGCAAAGTATCCAGGGATAATAATTGTTTTTTTCAGAACACAGATCCCATCATGAAGTACCACTCTCCACACCCAGTGTGTTCTCATTTTGTCCTGCTAGAGTGCTAACCTATCTTTACTGTCTTTAAACATACGTCCACTTGACATTGCTTTGATGTCCTGGTTATTAAAAAGTAAAAGTGTGATACTTCAATCTTAATTGTATCAGGAGTCAACTAAAGCATGTATCTGGGGAGGTCTGTGAGGGTATTTCCAAGCAGCTTTAGAGAGAGAACAGCACGTTTTTGAGGAGGCTCAGACTTTAAGAGGGCCCAGGAAAAAAAAAATCAGTGCTTAGTCCAAATGCAATGGTAAACTCAATTTCTGGGACACAGGTTTTGTTGAGATTGTAAAAAATGTTGCTAGTGGAGCACACAGGCTGGATTGAAAAGCAGCGATTGAAGACAAGCTGGGTAACAGTCAACTTTCATTAAAAAAAAAAAAAAGTAGAAAAATAGCCCTGCTTACTGCTGTTTCCTCACCTCCAGCAAGACTGTCTGCTCTTCTGTTAACTGGTTTGTGAGGATGCATTTCATCATGGCAGGGATACCTGTGTATATTTGTGTGTGTGTCTGTGCCTGTGAGTGTTGGGCGCCCTTGGAGCTGGAGTTACAAGTAGTTTTAAACTGCCCAATGTAGGTGCTAGGAATTGAACTCAGCTCCTCTGGAAAAGCAGTTTATGTTCTTAACCACTGGGTGATCTCTCCAGCCTAGCTATAATTACTTTTGATTGTTTGGTGGAAGTTGAAGCTAAAAATAAATATCCACATGATTATTTTTTAATAACTAGGTAAGTTTGGGAAGTGGCTTCTGCTGCTGCACCTGGGTGAAGCCGTGTGAAGATAACAGCCCCATATTTACCTGGCAGGGGAGATACCATGATCAAGCAGGTGGTTTTCTCAGGGTGAGGCTCACCCATTGCACTTGGGGTGTGTTGACCCCTGCGATTTCCCCAAATGTGGGAAACTCGACTGTATAATTTGTGGTAGTGTGTGTGGGGGACTGCGTTCTTGCTCTCCTCTGATTAAGAAAGAAAAAAGAGAGAAGATAACAGCCCCATAGAAACACCCTGACGTCAAAGACAGCGGGCAAGGGAATTCCTAATGGCAGGAGGGAAGCCTGGTGCTGTGAACAGGTTAGATAACTAAGAACCAAACGTCTTCCGTGTGTCAGAACTCCTCCCGCTGCAGTGAATCCACTGCGCAGTCAGTGAGAGAATGAAAAAGATGTGTCAAAAAAAAAAAAAAATCTAATTCTTTTTCTGAGCTGCATGTATCTTTGGAAGATCCTGCCTGGTTTTGTGTATCTGCTGATGCTCCTGATGTGAACTCAGTCTATATCAGAGTTGCTATTGGCTCTCGGATTCGACATAAAAGTGATCTGTAAAAATTTTCAGGAGTCATCAGCCAATTTAAATTCATTTCTTGTGAATGCCTTGGATGTGTATCCAGGGACTACTGTGGGACCTCCAAGGAACACATTTGATGACATAAACAAACTACAGCCATGGGAATACTTTTGAGGCAATTCATTAGTGAAGGTAATGCTGCTGAGCGGTAGGAAAGACAGCTTCATGGCAAACAGTGATGCTCTTCTGGAGGCGGCAGAAAGAGAAGATTATGTGGCTAGTAGGAGATGCTTTAAAAAATGCTTTTCTCCAGCAGAAGCTGACTTGGAACAATGAGACTCCTCAGATATTCCTGCCTCAGCCTCCTGAGTGCCGAGATGATGACTGTGCACCACCATGTCCACCTGGCATACTTCATTCATTTAGTAAATATTTATTAATCCCTATTATGTTCTAGATACAGTATTAAAAAAAAAACTACACAAGAATGTTCCTGAGGTTTCTGATGTTTCATTCTGGTGTGGGAAACATACTAAACGTGAATGTGTATGAAGATATTTTCAGGTGGCAGTGTGCAAAGTGCCAGGGATTATAGACAGTCGTGAGCTGTCATGTGGGCAGCTGGGAATTGAACCCAGGTCCTCCAGAAGAACAGATAGTGCTCTTAACCACTGAGCCAATTCTCCAACCCCAAATATATGTTAGTTTTAGAAGAACCTAGAGATTTCTACATGTAAGCTATTTTACATATATGTGGTATATCTTTTCTGGCCTTCTTTTTATGTCTTCAATGAAGGACTATATTTAGGACGGTTGAGTATGTAACATGTTAGGGATGCATTTAAAAATATGCCTATAAAAGTGAACATTTGAAAACTGTTTGGCTGTCCAAAACAGAAGATCAGTTTAATGAAGGGACATTGGTGTATGTGCCAGTAGAAAAATTTCATCACTAAAGTCATTTTTAGACAATCTGTAGTGACACAAGTGGGATTTTACTGCTGTACTGTGATTTCACTAGTTGGTGGGATCACAGGGATTTACGTAATCTTTATCATAGCTTTGAGGTGTGTCCAGATTTTTCTGAAGTGAGCATACTATATTTTCATTTTTTTCTTTAAAGAAAACTGTTAGAAGGAAATACGTTTTGCCTTCACCACCATCTGACTCTGTATAGGAACACTGAGAAAATCGTTTTCGAATCATCTAATGAGCTCACCAAGCATCGTGCATAACTCATATGCAAATTTTCTAGCTTGACTTGCAGCCTCTTCCATCTGTCAGGATTCTTCACAGTTATTTAGGCCGCCTGACTCAGCTAAGCACGAATGAACGTAACTTCACACATTTGCTTTTTCATGTAACAAATATTTAATCAGCTGCTTCTGCGTGCCAAGTATTGTACCAGAGTCACCAAAGATTAAGGAATGAGTAAGGGAAGTTACCATAGTCCCAAAGACACATGAAGGCTCAGGATTGGGTGTTAGACTGACCCATTTGAACTCCATCTTTCTCTACCCTAGTCATCCTAGACTTGGTTTTCAGCTGTCTCTGTCCTGGAATTCCTTCCGTTCTGTTGCCACCTATAAAACTGTTACTTACTCCTCACAACTTTTGAGGACTTCTCTGATTCTCCCACTTCCTCTAACATCCAACTTTAAATGTAGCACAAACCTGACGCAATCTTATCACTGCCTTTTTATTTTTTAAAATAATTTCTTGCAAAAGTAAAGATGGTGTCTTGGTTGCTGTCTATAATAAATACTGTATTTCTGGTTTCGTTGAATAGGAAAAATGTAAATTCAAGCACGCAGATTTTAAAAAACACAGTACCACACTTCTGTTATTGCAGTGCTGGTCAGCAGTGGAAAAACTAGGGGACATTGTCCTGGAAATCCTGGACAAGTACCAGGCTTCATTAGTGACAAACCACTTTGTTTGAGTTTCTGTCAAAATTATCTGATTTTGCTGAGGCCAAGTGATTGATAGACTGTTAAAATTAACAGAATGTGACAACTTTGGGATCATAAGAGTTGGACTCAGAAAGTAGTGCTCAAACAGTGCTCCTGTGGCCTCTGCTCAGCTCTGCCCACTTGGAGAAAGCACTCTCTCTCTCTCTCTCTCTCTCTCTCTCTCTCTCTGTATTTTCAAGACAGCGTTTCTCTGTGTAGCCCTGTCTTCCTGGAATCATGCTGGCCTTGACCTCGGAGATCCTCTGCTCCTGCCTTCTGAGTGCTGGGATTAAAGGTGTGCATCATCATCGCTTGTGAGAAACCTGGTTCTATTCTAATTCCCACAATGCCTTTCAGTCATCAAGCTTTGCTTCTCATGCTCGGCTCCCCTCTGAATGGCCTGTTCCTGTGGCCCTCACCAAGCAAACTGATTTCCGGAGACTCCCTCCACTTCAGGTGTCAGCTGACAGCCCTGTATTGTGCTGTGTGCATCTGAGTGACTTGCTGTAAATGGAGGTTCCCATGACTTTCTCCTTACTCTACTTGTCCAATTTGCCAACAGCAGATCACAGAGAGAGCCCAGGGAAATACTTTATGTTTACTGTTTTACTATAAAGTATACTACAAAAAAATGCTAGTTGATAAGATGAATAGGGTAAGGGATCAGGAATAAGCCCAGGACTTCCAAGCCCTTTTTAGGTACACCAGCTTCTCAGTACCTCTAAGTGTTCAGCAATCAGAAGCTTATAAAAATCTCTGCATTGAGCTCTGGCTCCTGCCCTTATTCTTGGAGATCACTGAGCTTTCTAACTCTAAAACCACTGTTATTTTGTCCACCAACTCCATCCTGTGCTGGGGGCTCCTAAATTATTCTATTTCCATAAACTCAGATGGGATGAGAAGGCTTAGTTAGGGTTTCCATTGCTGTAAAGAGACACCATGATCACAGCACTTTATAAAGGAAAACATTTAATTGGGACTGGCTTACAGGTTCAGAGGCTGAGTGTATTTTTTTTATCATGGAGGGAAGCATGGTGACATGCAGGCAGACATGGTGCTGGAGAAGTAGTTGTGAAATCTACATCTGGATTCTGGGAGAGACATACAGGGCCTGACTTGAGCATCTGAAACCTCAAAGTCTACTCTTAGTGAGATGTTTTCTCCAACAAAACTATACTTATTCCAACAAGGCCACAAGTGCCACTCCCTGTGAACCTATGGGGGCCATTTTCATTCAAACCACCATAGTTTGTTACAAAGAACGAAATGGTTCCATCACTTAGAAAATTCCAAGAGCTTTAGTAGTTCTGTCCAGACCTCATACATTACAATATTACCCCTGCCTCTCAGGAAATTCCAAGGGATTTATTTAAGAACTCTATGTAAAGACCTTGAGATGATGTAGCCGCATCTGTACTGCGGCATGGTGGTGCATGACTTTAATCTTTGCACTCAGGAAACAGAGCCACAGGGCTCTCTGAAAGTCTGAGGCCATACTGGTCCACATCACAAGTTTTCAGCCAGCCAGAACTATATTGTGAGAGTCTGTCTCAAAAGGATAGGGGTTCTGGGAACAGAACTTAGGCACTCACATTTGCAAGGCAAGTATTCAACCAGATGAGCTGTCTCCTCAGACTAGTAACATTTTGTACAAGGGACAAGCAACCCCAGATTTTAGTATTAGAAGAGATTGGTTGGGTAGTCCCATAGCCAATTTCCTATGGATAGCAAGGAGTAACTTTGTTATTATGCAAGGTCTGGCCCCGGCTGGAACATCTAAGAAGAATCCTAAGAAACAATGCAATTTCTGCTTGAAAAAGGTAGGGACATCAAGGTTACTGGCCTAGAATCACCTAGGAGATGGACTTCCGGGCATGCTCATGAGGAACTATTTAGATTAGATTAGAGGAAATGGGAAGACCTACCAAAATGTGGGTGGTATCATTTTATGGTTTGGAGTTCTATATGGAATAAAAGGGAAATAGTGAACAGCTAACAAGCATTCATCACTCTCTGCTTCGGACTGTAGGTACAAGGTGTGGTTCCTCAAGATGCTGTCTCCATCACTACGTCTAGCATGATGGACTAGACCTTTGAACTAGGAGCTGAAATAAGACCATCCTTAAGTTCCTTTGATGGGTGACATCATGAAGACAAAGTAACTCACACACTATTATGAGGAGAAGGGGGAAGCTTGATGTGTCTAACCTAAGAAGGAGTCTGAGTTTCCTTGTTAGTAGACAGGGAAGCTAACACAATGTTTTGAACAGGGAAATGATGCTCTGGGAAGTATGAATTTCAAGGGGCAAGGGTGGAAACAAGGAGACAGACAGACACCTCAGCTCAAGTGGGAGTTGAGTGTGGAATTCTGCTTCCATCAGCATGTTATAAAATCTGGAGATCTTGTATTAGATGGGGGGGTGAGTGAAGAAAGAGACAAAGGATATATCTTATGTTTTGTCTTGAGAAGCTCAACAGGTAAGATGATTCTAGCCCCCATGAATTCCTGGGAGAACAAGGATAATCACTTTATATGTAGCTCATTCTTTGGTTTGAATTCCTAGAGAATTTGTTGTGATTGGATTTTTCTTTTATTTTTGTGATTACAGTATAATTATATTATTTCTCCCTCAAGCCCATCCCCTCATGCATTCCTTCTTTCTTTCTCTCAAATTCATGGCTTTTTTAAAAACCAATTTTTGGTATATGCCTATATCTATATACATTCCTAAATATAATCTTCTCAGGCTGTATAATATTACTCATATGTATGTTTTTGGGGTTTTTGAAGCATCAGTTTCTCTAGGAACTCTGGAAAAAGGCTTTTTGCTTTTCAGGCTCCTAATATTCTCTAGAGAAAATGATATCCTGTTCCGTCCCATTCCTCATCACCCTCTACTGTTACATTCTCCTTTATCAGTGTTGTTGTTAGAATGTTTCTTAGAATAGACATGGTGTTCTGAGCGTGGGAGTGCTTTTAAGCTGTTACCTTTTTTGATGTAGAAGCTATTCTTATATCCATCCAGCTGTTCGTACTTCTCAGTTTGTGGTAAGATAAGATAATAATTCTGGACCATTTTCTCCCTCTGGGTGATACTGTGGCAATTCATTCTACTATCCTATACTTATAGAATTACATACTTACTAAGTATGACTGGTCTATGATATCATTCAGACTAACCTTTTGTAGATGGGAAACCAAGTTCTAATTATAATGCTATAATTTATCTATACATAATGCTATAAACATAATGATATTTTATTTATCATCAAGATCAGCATATGCATGCATTTGTTTGAAAGTTCATACATGTTTCTAGAGGCAGACACACACACACACACACACACACACACACACACACACACAAACATGAGCAGGCTAGAGGCTGAAGTTAGGTTTCTTTGTTGCTATCGGCCTTATCTTTTGAGATAAGATGTTTCACCTGAAACTCATCAGTTCAGCAATGTAAGCTGGATGCAGGGCACATCCCCGGTGCTCGGATGACAGACACATACTGCTGCACTCAGCTTTGTTATTTTACATGGATGCCAGGAGTCCAAACTCAGGACCTCATGCTTGTTTGGCAGCTGCGCCATCACCCCTGTCTGACTTGCTGTTTTATATATTTGGCCTGTTTAGAAAAGCAAAAGGTTAATTAGAACATTTGCAGTGAGGTTGTCTGGGGAGAAACTATAATCCTCCTGTTCCTTCTCAAGTTTAGAGAATTCTAGAGCAAAAGGGCATTCTCCTGCTACTTTTGAGGATGCAGATGTGTCTTTACATAGGGCTTTTTGCTTTCACAGTCAAATGCCTTGTCTAGGCTGGGTCCTGGTCCTCTAGAAGCTCATCTGTTGTACTATGTGCTTTATTTTGTTCACATCTACATTTTTATCTGATCCTAATGGGCCATCCCAGAGTGTTCATTCCAGCTTCTAAACACTGTTCCAGTCCACGAAGAACTTATTTTTATATCTAACACAATTTATAGTTTATTTTCTATATACACAATACATTTGAGTTACATCAGATATATTCTGAAGATTTCCCTCATCTTTTGCCTCAATCCCTAACTCTCGTAATCTGACATGGTCACTTCAGATTTGGATTAAAGCCAATAGCTTTATGTAGGACCATAAATCTAAGCTACGTTCCTTTCATAATATTAAATAAAAGCCAAACTAAAAATAAATAAATAAATAAAATAACCTTGATGCAACCACTGCCAGTATAAAATAGAAGTTTATCCTCTTTCACTATAATGTGGGAAGATCACAATCTATTTTATTTTTTTCCTTATTTAAAAAAAAATTTCTCCCCATACTCACCACTGCTTTCTCTCCCACCCCTTTTTCCAGTCCGTGCAAATAGTGATAATTCAACTTCTTCCTTTCCAATTTTCAATTGGAATTTAAATTCAATCCTTCCCTTGATCTCCTTTTGTTGTCTTATTGCTTTAGTTAATACTTTGAGAACGATATTGAATAGATATGTAGAGAGAGGACAGCCTTGTGTTGTTCCTGATCTTAGTGGGACTGCTTTGAGTTTATCTCCATTCAGTAATGTTGGCTGTGGGCTTGCTGTACATCACCTTCATTATGTTTAGGTGTTTTCTCTGTATCCCTGATCTCTCCAGGATGTTTATCATGAAGGAGTGTTCTGGATTTTGTCAAAGGCTTTTTCAGCATCTAATGAGATGATTATGTAGTTTTTTTTCTTTCAGGTTGTTTATATGAGGGATAACATTGACAGTTTTTTGTATGTTGAACCATCCCTGTATCTCTGTGAGGAAGCCTACTTGATCATGGTGGATGATTTTTTTTTTTATATGTTGTTGAGTTTGGTTTACCAGTATTTTATTGAGTATTTTTTCATCAATGTTCAAGAGGGAGATTGGTCTGTAATTCTTTTTTTTTTTTTTTTGTTGCATCTTTGTGTGGCTTGAGAACAGGGTGACTGTAGCCTCATAGAAAGAGTTTAGCAATGTTCTTTCTGTTTCTAATATGTGGAACAATTTGAGGAGTATTGGTATTAGTTCTTCTTTGAAACTATGGTAGAATTCTGTGTTGAAACCATCTGGCCCTGGGCTTTTTTTTTCTTTCTTGAGAAAAAAACAGCTTCTATTTCCTTGGGGTTATAGGTCTATTTAGGTCATTTATCAGGTCTTGATTTAATTTTGGTAAGTAGTGCCTTTCCGGAAAGCTATCCACCTCTTTTCATGTTTTCCAGTTTAGTGGAGTATAGGTTTTTGAAATATGATATGATAATTCTCTGGATTTCCTCTATGCCTGTTGTTAGGTCCCCGTTTTCACTTCTGATTTTTGTTAATTTGGATACTCTCTCTCTGCCTTTTGGTTAGTTTGGGTAAGGGTTTGTCTGTCTTGTTGAAACCAAATCTTTGATTCTTAGTATTGTTCTTTATGCTTCAATTTTATTTATCTTAGCCCCCAGTCTGATTGTTTCATGTCATCTGCTCCTTCTGGGTGAGTTTGCTTCTATTTGATCCAGAAGTTTTGGCTATGCTGTAACATCCCTTGTGTGAGATTTCTCCAAATCTTTACATAGGTACTTAGTGCTATAAACTTTCCCCTTAGCACTGCTATCATTGTGTAGCATAAGTTTAGGTATGTTGTGATGACTCATTTTTCATTGAACTCTAGGAAGTTTTTAATTTATTTACTTCTTCCTCGATACAAAGGTGGGTCAATTGAGAGATATTCAGATTTCATGAGTTTGTAGGCTTTCTGTGGTTTGTGTTGTTGTTGAATTCTAACTTTAGTCCATGGTGGTCTGATAGGATACAAGAGGTTATTCTCATTTTTTGTATCTATTCATATTTACTTTATTGACTGAGTATGTGGTTAATTTTAGAAAAAGTTCCATGGGGTGCTGAGAAGAAGGTGTATTCCTTTGTATTTGGGTGGAAAGTTGTGTATATATCTATTGAGTTCATTTGAATTATATCATCTTTTAGATCCCTTATTTCTCTGTTAAGTTTCTATTTGGTAAACCTATTGATTGATCAGAGTGGGGTACTGAAGTCTCCCATTATTAATGTGTGGGTTTTGATGTGGGATTTAAGCTTTAGTAGTATTGTTTTATATATGTGGGTACCCTTACATTGGGGGCATAAATGTTCAGAATTAAGACTTTATCTTGATGAACTTTTACTGAGATTAATATATAATGTCCTTCCTGATCACTTTTAATTTATTTTACTTTGAAGTCTGATAGATATTAGGATAGCTACACCAGCTTGTTTCTTAAGTACATTTGATTGGAAAGTCTTTTCCCAACCCTTTACTCTGAGCCAGTGTCTGTCTTTGAAGTTGAGGTGTGTTTCTTGTATGTAGCAGAATGATGGATTCTGTTTTTGTATCCATTGGTTAGGCTGTGTCTTTTTATAGGTGAATTGAGTCCATTGATATTAAGGGCTATTAATGACCAGTGATTGTTAATTCCTGTTTTTTGGTGGTAGTATGTGTGTGTTTCCCTTCTTTGGGTTTTCCTTCTGTGGGATTATTAATTCTTGTGGCTTTTTGGGTTTATCTAGCTTCCTTTGCTTGGAGTTTTCCTGGTAGTTCTTTCCGTAAGGCTGGATTTGTGGATAGGTATTGTTTAAATCTGCTTTTGTCATGAAATATCTTGTTTACTTTACTATGGTTATTGATAGTTTTGCTGAGTATAGTAATCTAGGCTGGCAACTGTGGTCTCTTAGTGTCTGTATAACATCTGACCAGGACCTTCTGGCTTTTATTCTTTCCACTGAGTAGTTTGGTGTTATTCTGATGGATCTGCCTTTTTAAGTTACTTGGCCTTTTTTCCTTTGCAACTCTTAGTATTCTTTCTTTATTCTGTAGGTTTAGTAGCTTCATTATTATGTGGCAAGCAGACTTTTTTTTGGGAGGAGAGGGTCAAGTCTATTGAGTGTTTGGTAAGCTTCTTGTACTTTTATAGGCATTTCTTTCTTTAGATTGGGAAAGTTTTCTTCTATGATTTTGTTGAATATGTTTTCTGTGTCTTTGAGCTGGTATTCTTCTTCTATTTCTATTATTCTTAGATTTGTTTTTTTTTCATGGTGTCCCAGATTTTTTGAACATTTTGTGTTATGACTTTTTTGGTTTTAGTGTTTTCTTTGATTGACATATCTATGAATCTTCCACACCAGAGATTCTGTCTTCCATCTCTTGAATTATGTTGGTTATGCATCTGTATTCCCAGTTCATTTCTTCAGAGTTTCTAATTCCAGCATTCCCTCAGTTTGTGCCTTCTTTATTGCTTTTATTTCAATTTTTAAATCTTGAAATTTTCCTTCACCTGTTTGATTGCTTTTTCCTTATTTTCTTTAAGGGATTTGTTGATCTCTTCCATTTTTTTGTTTGTCTTTTCCTCTATTTCTTTAAGGGAGTTTTTTTTAAAATTTTATCTTTTTAAGGCTTCTATTATCTTCATAAAGTTGTTTTTAAGGTCGTTTCTTTTGCTTTTTTAACATTGTCATATTCGGGTTTTGCTGTTGTAGAACTACTGGATACTGGTGGTTCCATATTGTTCTTTATGTTGTTACATATACTCTTGCACTGGCATCTGCCCATTGTTTTCTTGGTTTAATGCAGAATTTTTCTGTATTTCAGGAAGTTGATCTTGGTGCAATCTGTTCTGCCTATGTCTCGGTCACAGGAAGCCTCTCTTGGTCCACTTGGAGGTAGTGTATTCTGTGTCACAATGAGCTGTTCTTGGTACAACAGGAGCTCTCTGATTTTATGTCTCAGGGATCCAATCTTGATCCGTATGAGCTCTTGATCCTATAGGGGCTCTTGATTCAATAGGGGCTCTTGATCCTATAGGGACTCTTCATTCAATAGGGGCTCTTGATTCAATAGGTGCTGATGAACTGTGGGTCTCAGGTAGCTGCTCTTAATCTAATAGGTGTTGAGGAACTGAGGGTCTCAGTTAGCTGTTCTTAATCTAATAGGTGCTGATGAACTGTGGGTCTTAGGTAGCTGTTCTTAATCTAATAGGTGTTGAGGAACTGTGGGTCTCAGGTAGCTGTTCTTAATCTAATAGGTGTTGAGGAACTGTGGGTCTCAGGTAGCTGCTTAAGTTCCCAGGTGATGGGATGGATGGGGGTTGGGAAGGGATTTGTAAATGGGAGTGTCCAGTGATCTGGATTTTAATGGAGAGTTCTGACCCACAGGGTTTTTTTTCCTGCTGGCCTGGATTTAGAGGTGTGGTGTGTGGGGGTGGTGTTCCAAGGGTTGTGTCCTAAGGCCTGGGCCACAGAGCCAAAATCTATTTTCTAATTATAGCTTAACTAAATTGGAACAATTCTGTTAGGAGTATGAACATTTTCATGAAACTATTGCTAACTTAGACTAGTTTAATTAGTTTGCCTTTTGTTGTTTAAAGGATGAGAACACACACACATACACACAACTAAGCTAAATGAAAATAAAACAATATATTTCCTAAGCATCAACTTCCTAAATTCATGGCTGTTGGATGATTCATATACCTAATCTTCCAGACTGATCTAAATACTGCTTCCTTCAATTTATCGCTAGATAAATTAACACAACATCTTATTTCTGTTTCTGATCATCTGTTTGTTACAAGGGGTGACAACCTTCTGATCTAACATGTCACTCAAGCCTCCCAATTTGTTTCCTGCTTTGAGCTGAGAGAGTCAAACAGTTAAGACCACAAACCCTGGAATCAACTAGACTTAGATTTAAACCATGACATGCTATACACATGTTTTAGGTCACTTCTTTGGATCTTAATTTTCATGTCTCTATAAGGGGGGGACATAATACTTATAACAGTACTCTGGGTTGAATGAGAACTCTGAAAGTATGGACTCAACTCAACTCACAATCCTGTATCCTATTTGATTAGAATTGCTGAAGTAGATGGAAATAAATGGGGAAATCCAACCCCAATCTCTTCTTTCTCAGAGACTAAGACCCTTTGACCATAGGATCATAGGACCTAGTATAATCTCTGCTCTTCTTTTAAAGAGCAGTTTTCCACTGCCACAGATCATAGGCCCTTTATTCACCAGTTATTGAATTTGAAATTCTTGCTAGTAAGTGCATCCGGACATTTCCAGCTGACATCTCTCTAGTATGATGGACTTGAGGACTTGAGGACAAGCAGAAGAGAGGAAGACATGTTGAGCACAGCTGTACCCTCTTATCAGCTGATGAGATCACATGACTTAGCAATGACATAACATTGAGGCTTTAGATCTTTTTTTGGCCTTTACCTCTGTGGTCAGGGATCTATTTTGTATGCACATACTTAGATTAATACAGACCCTAGAGCTCATGAAACTAATGTAGAACATGACTTTAATAGCATCATGTAAATCAGAGTCAATAGATACTTGGTTTCTTCAAAGTAAAATATTGTGCGATGTAGTCTATATTCTCCTCCTAAAGTGGCCATTTCATAGGCTGACATATTAGCTCTCTCAGCTGGGTATATAAAACCCCTGCTAAAAGTGTATGCACATGTATGTTGCAATCATGATTTTATTTTAAGAATTGCTACTGCCTAGCTGGTGTAATCTCTTACTGCATTTACTCTCTTATTGCATTTTTTTCTTACTGTAAAAAAAAAAAAAAGAATTTCTCATGAAAGTTTTAGAGACTCAGCTAACAGTGTTATGTGTGTTACAGTAGCTTTTTGGACCAATGGAGAACAATAAGATATCCAGAAAATGCTTCTAATACCCAGTTAATTATAGAAAGAATTCATTCCTATCTCACATTACAAATTATACTAATTAGAGACTAAGTATAAAAATTCACACCACAGGAGCTGGAGAAATGGCTTAGTGGTTAAGAGCAGGCACTGATCTTGCAGAAGATTTCCTATCACCCACATTGGACAGCTCACAACTACTTGTAACTCTAGTTTCAGGTGATCTGATACTTCTGGTCTCTGCTTGTACCTGCACTCACCTGCAATGCCCCCTCCCACCCTAAATATACAATTAAAAATAATAAAAAAATCAATATTTTTAAAAAGTTGAAAATCCATATGGTAATGTACTAAATTAAAGCAAGTCTTATGTCTTGGTTAGGGTTTCTATTGCTGTAAAGAGATACTATGACCATGGCTCATCTTATAAAGGAAAGCATTTAATTGAGGTGGCAGCTTATAGTTTCAGAGGTTCAGTCCATTATCATCATGGTGGGACATGGCGGTGTGCAGACCAGCATGGTGCTGGAGAGATAGCTGAGAGTCCTATATCTTGTAGGCGACAGGATGCAGACCGTCTCACTGGTCATGGTTTGAACATATAAGAGCCCTCAAAGCCCACCATCATAGTGACATACTTCTTTCTTTTTTTTTGAAGGTGTTCCCCCTTTATTATGGAGGCTTCCAAAGCAAGAGGGCAGAATAGAAGAGTTTGCCTCAGGGAAGGATCTAGCTGGCCCCTGGCCCCTTTCCTCCCAAGCGGCATCCCTTGGCCCAGTGGCATCGGTCTGATTCTTCTGCCTTTTGGGAAACCTGGGACCCATACATCTCCCTCCCTCACATGGCCCCACAATCTCAGGCCAGGCCAGACCCCAGGGCTGCACCAGCAGGATGTGTGGCAAAACCTAATCCCCAGACAGGCCTCCTAGAGCACCAGCTGGATAGGCAGGGCCTCCCGAGCATTCTTCCTGCTTTGCAGTGCCACGTCCTCGGGTCTGGTCCTCAAGATTAAAAGACAGTGACAACAGCAAACAGAGGTTGACCCCATCCCAGCAGGCTAGAGAACACACGAGAAAGGCTGGCACTAGGACGTCCTGGGAGGAGGGGAAGAGCCACGTGGTACAGTAGATGCCCAGGGCAGGTGGGCAGCTGGGGGTGGGCGAGGATCATTTCTTCTTGGCCCCGTCTGCTGCATCCAGAGCAGCCATGTTTCTCGCAGCTGTGATGAGGTGGATGATGCTGATGATGGACTTGAGCAGGGCGATGGGAGCTGTGATCCAGAGGCCCATTCGGAAGAGCCCCACAGAGCCAACTAGTGGTCCCTCGGAGAAACTGAAGAGGTACAGGAGGCAGTAGAAGAGCTCGTTTCCGGCACACAGGGTGAACAGAGCAGGCCTGGAAGTATAGTAGATCCGAAGCACGGGGTTCCCAGACAGGTCGATCATCTTGTGGCTCTCACTGCCTCTCACCACAGAACTGTGAAGATGCAGCCAGTGACTGGCCACGTCCAGGCTCATGCTGAGCTGGAAGAGACACATGGTAGAACAACGGTCCGTCAGCATGTCCAGCATGGCCCCAAAACGGGTTCCTTGATTAAGGGCTCGAGCTGCGTGTCCATCGAAGGCGTCTAGAAGTCCACTGAGCAGATAGAAGGAGGAGGCCGTGAAGGGGCAGCAGGGCATGAAGTAGAAGGAAATGATGGCGAAGACAATCCGGGCATAACCGATAAGGTTAGGCACGAACAGGAAGATATTTTCCTCTGGCATCTTGGCGGCTCCCCTTGTCGTCCTGGCTCAGCTTTGGAGGTGCAAGGGCTGACTGTCCCAGTCTCACTCAGCGCGGGCCATCAGCCCACCTGAGCCCTGGGCCCAGTTCTCCCGCGCGACCCCAGCTGTTAGAGCCCGCAAGGCGCCGCGCCAGGGCGCAGGACACCCCTGGGCGCAGCTCCCGCACACCTGGCCTTCCGATGGACAGGAGCTGCTGTCTCCAGCAGAGGGCTGCGCCCGGCTCCCCTATGCTTACTCTTCTGTCTCGGACGTTATCAACATCGGAGGAAGGAGAGAGCGGCTTTTAAACATAAATAAATAAATTAAATAAATAGTTGCTGAGGCCCCTTTAAGGCTGGCCTGCTTCCTTTTCCTGCTGGCGCCCTTTGGCTTCCGACATACTTCTTTCAACAAGGCTGAAAATACTCCAGCAAGGCCACACCTACTCTAACAAGGCCACACCTACTCCAACAAGGCCACACCTCCTAATAGTACCACTCTCTTTGGGGGACATTTTCTTTCAGATCACCACATTTTACCTTAGTCATTTTCTGGGAGGGGACATGGCAAGTGAGACACAAGCAAAATACCACATCTGGAAATCATGAGAAAAGTAGGCTCACTTAAAACTGAGTGTTATGGTGATGAAGATGACCATAAATAAAGCTGGGTACACCTATAATCTAGCTCCTGAGAGGCTACTGTAAAAGTTACATAGGACCTTAAGTAGATGTTGAAAAACCCATTATTAAAAATTTAACCCAGAGAAGACTATGTTCACATTAATATATAAATATGGCAATCTTATTTACAGTAGCCAATGTCTGCATACAAATAACCCTCATCAGCTGGTGAATGGAAACAGCTTGTCTTAGCTGTATCATGAGATGCCTCTCAGTGGTGAAGCTTGGAAAAATATTGGGGCACCCTGCAACACTGATGGTACCCCAAACTAGCCAGCCAGACATAAGGTTTACATAGCATAGGACTCTATTTAGATGAATTTCTAGATATGGCAAGCTATGGTATCTTAGTCTGTTTTCAGATACTATAACTAGACACTGGAGAATCTGTACTTTACACAGAAAGAGATCTTTCTAGGCTTGTAGTTCTAGGCTCATAGTTGGAGATTCAAGAGCATGGCATCAATATCTGTTTGGCTCAGTGAAGATATCCATATAGGTAGCAGCATAGTAGTGGAAATTTGTGCCTTTGAGAGAGAGTGGATGATGAGATAGACAGCAGGGAATCAGGGAGGACTAAGTTTATTTCTTTTTAACAACCTTCCGTGATAGGAACTAATCCACACCCACTAGACATGATCCACTGCTGAGACATGGCATTAACAGATGCACAGAAGCAGAGTGCTTATGACCCATTACTTCCTACTAGCTCAGATTTCCAGACATTCCAACACTCAACACTCCCACACTGGGACCAGGCAAAGCACTTCCAAGAGCTATCTACACAGTTAGAAAACAAATCAGCGGTTGCTTTGGGTGATGGGTAGGAAAATAGAAGTACCCAGGACTCCAGGGCATGTTTTGAGGCACAGCACTGATGATTGACAACTAAGTAAATTAATAAAAATTGTCAAACTGTATGCTTAAGTGGATGAGTTACATCCCAAGTCAGTCATACTTTAGTATGATGTTAAAAACTCCTATGTGGTATTTGAGGTTTTAGAAACATGAATTAAGTCGCTCTGCTTTTACATTTAGGTCAAATTAGAAACACTGACCATGGCCTCTATGGTATTGATTTATTTGACGTTAGCCCCAGGTCTTCTGCTGTCCATCATCTTGTCCCCTCAGCAATGTGATGACATTTTCATTTGCTCAGGGACTCCTGCTTGCTGTCTGTGGTTTGGAACATCCTTACTCCTCCACTCAGTACCTAACGGGAAACTATTGTTCCTTTGTCTCTGTTTAAAGGCCCACTTCCCCACACACACCTTCACTAATGAAGTCACTGGGTCATTCCCCCACTGTACTCTCCATTCAAGGCCTATCTCACATCTGTCATTGTTTATTCTGTGATGACTTGTTTAATTTTCATCTATCTACTTAAATATAAGCACTAGGAGAGTAGTGCTTATTACATACATTCATCTCCAGTATGGGTCTGCCTCCTGGTTTGGTTTATATAAAATGAATAAGCAGATTAGTTTATTTACTTAGAATTATACCGGTGGAAACTAGAATATTTAAGATGTTACCCCCCCCAAGAAGTAATTTACTGCTAATGTAAAAATGAAAACCCTTCACACAAGTTGTCTTTTTCTCCTCCTTCTCCTTCTCTTTCTTTACTTCGTAGTAGCTGAGCAAATTGAAATTCTGAGCTCAGAGACTTCTAGGCTTAAGGTATTTTAGGAAGGCAGATAGGAGAGAAAGTGGATCCCACTGTTCTCCAGACAATTGAGTGTGTGCCACAGAACTAACTGTCAAAGCGCATAGATCCTCCTCCAGCTGCCCACTTCTATGTAGGGAGTAAATTTTTCCCAAAAGTTCACCCAAGAAGAGAAAATTTCAGGGATGATCTTTTTCTTCCTTTCTTCCTTTCTCTCTCTCTCTCTCTCTCTCTCTCTCTCTCTCTCTCTCTCTCTCTCTCTCTCTGTTTCTTTCCTCCCTCCCCCTTCTCTCTTTTTCTTTGTTTATGTGACTGTGTGAGTTTATGTGTACCACATGCATACAGGAGCCCGCAAATGCCAGAAGCGGGGGCTGGGTCCCCTGGACTTGGAGTCTCAGATGGGTGTTATGGGTGCTGGAAACTGAACTCCAGTTCTCTTTAAGAGCAGCAAATGCTCCTAACCTCCAAGCCACCTCTCTGTCTCCCCAGGAGGATTTCTAAAGGCTCTGAAGCAGCCCTTCCATCAGGTGCCTGTTCTCTTACACTGGGCCCTTTTGGCCCTCCTAGAGGCACTCTTAAGGACTTGTGCCATAAGCTAAGAACACACAGAACCACATTTTAAGTCATTGCTGTTATGAATTTATTACAGCCATGATGATGTAAAGTCTCCTTTGCTTCTTTATGAGTATCCACTGTCTCTCAAGGTTCCCACACTTGAATATCCAGCTACCCACCAGGATCTGAAGTTGGATGGTACATTACTGTAGTGGGGTGAGAGTAAGCAGGATGACTGACTTCAGCACCCTCTCATGGAATTCTTTTCTATTAGTTTATAGGGATGATGAGCCACAAATTTTCAGCAGAGTATGGTTTTCTCCAACAAACTACTAGTAGGTGGGTGCAGAGTACCCTTAGTATGTGCAGAATATTCCTCCCCAAAGAATGTATGTCTTGCCTCATGTAGTAAAAAATGCCAAGTTAGGCTTCCTGAAGTTAATTCCTCAAGGTGACTTCATCTTGGAACAGCCAATGTGCCAATCCAGCATGATTTGATAAAGCTTCTTCAAATGGCAAATGGTCTTCAGAAGGCAGAGTGGGTTTTTTCTCCCTCAAATACTAAGGAGATAGTAACACAGCCTTCCATAGCAGTCATTTGTAGTTGCTTGTTTTTAACGTTTTTTTTTTTTGGGGGGGGGGTGGAGCCTTATTTTTACTTATGAATGCCTGGCTTAAGGTTGGCTTGTTTCTTGCTAGCTTTTCTTAGCCTTAATTGTCCCATCTACCTTTCTCTATTTCTCTATGTTATTTCTTTCCTTCCTACTTCTTTCTTTTGTGACTGTGTGGCTGGTCCCTTCTTTTCTTGCCCCTTGATCCTCTAGCTCTCTCTACCCAGATTTCTCTTTCTACATATCTTCTCTGCCTGCAAGCCCCACCTGCCTTTACTCCTGACTTGCTATTGGCCATTCAGCTCTTTATCAGATCAATTGGGTGTTAAAGAGAAGCAAAGTAACACAGCTTCACAGAGTCAAACAAATCCAACATAAAAGAATGCAATACATCTTTGCATCATTAAACAAATGTTCCACAGCATAAACAAATGCAACACATCTTAAAATAATATTCTACAACATCCGTATATGGGGAATAAACATGGTCTATGAGCAGAACAGTTATTTTTTTCTTGAGGAGTCATCAAATGTTTGTGCTTGTTCATTAATCCTATCTCAGGACTTTTCAAGAGCATCTTTAAAACCCAGGCCAGCAGGGGGAGCTGTTTGCTAATGTTCATGTGCCCTAGGTGGGGCCATTTTCAGCTTACCTTCAGGATAGTTAACGTGTTGATATTAAAATCTGAACAGAGATAAAAATAATTAGCTTGATATCCTCTTCTGTAATTCAAGTATTCGTTATCTGTATTCATTTTTCCTTATCATTTAATATTATTCTTTCTATATTCTATGTGTTGTCCTACATACGTGTATGTGTGTGTGTGTGTGTGTGTGTGTGTGTGTGTGTGTGTGTGTGTGTGTATGTGTGTGTGTGTGTTATTGGATATAATCCAAAGAAGTAAGAGAATATATATTTTTTCTTTCAGAGATTGTGTGACCTCATTTAATACACACACACACACACACACACACACACACACACACACACATAAAATCTGAACATCCCTGAGCACTGAACAAAGTCTTTCTGCTGGGATTGTGAGAAGGAGTGTATGGAAACAAAGCCAAATGCTGGCCCAGCACTCACTTTGTAGTTAAAGCAATCCTCCTGCCTCAGCCTTTGAAGTGTGAGATTACATGTATCTGTCTTTGTGCCTGCACAACTCTCCATAAGTTGTTTCATTTGTGTTTTGGATTTAAATACTTATAATATGCAAATATCTTCCAATTTGTGCTTTTAATCCTGGCTTTTCTGAGCTGGACCCTCGGATCTATTTATGTGACAGCTCACTATTACTTATAACAGGATTTATAAGCTTCACATGTCTGAAACTGAATGCCAGGGAGCCTTGCTTGAGGCTTTTCTCACTCATTGTTTGGTGCAATCTAGGCTTTCAGTTTTCTTGGGAAGATATGTTATGTCTTTGATATTTTGTCCTGATTTTTCATCTCTATTTCTGAATATTTTATTCAGATATTCGATTTTCAAGGGAATCTAATAGAAACAGGATGGATGGTCTGTATGTGTGAGGCTCTAGGTTTTATCCTTTCAAATTATTATATGTATTTTTATTAAAGTATATGCGATATTTGAAGCTTAACTTTTAAAAAAAATTTTTTTTCTTCACTTGAAGGATTTCTTTTAGAGCAGATATATTTTCAGAAATTGTACAGGAAAGGTATGTAATAAGTACAATGTTGAGCTTTGTAGTATTTTGTTATTGAGCACAATTTTTTTTATACTGGTTTAATTTTAATATTTTTGACTGTGACCTTGTAAAGTTTGATTTGCACCTCTTTTTGATATTACATGATTTCTTTTGAAGTCTACTTTTATGCTGAACTCTATATGGATTCTGTGATCACCGACAGGAGACAAAGTGATTTTAATAGTGTAATGGGCTTCTGGATTATCTTGGGAGTCTTCATTCTCAATGAGAAAGTGGAAACATTCACAGATGCTTTTATAATCCTTTATAAACATCCAGGATCAGCTCAAGCTCACTGAATAATAACCTCCCCATGACTGTTCCTATTGCATTCATGACTGACTGACTTCTTTTGTGGCCTGAACAGAAATACTTGATCAGCAAAGGTCAGTTGTAGTTGAGTTGAGTTTCTCTAAGAAGAATGTATTTCTCAGTTATTAGGATTAAAGGATTCCAGAAATTGGATCCTAAGCTGCTTTCCACACTTAAGTTGACAGCATATGGTCTACAGGCCACACTTCACTTGTCATTGTGATAAGTGGTTGAAATGGAAAAGTCTGCCAAAAGAATTCTGTAGCATCAGATGGCAAAACTGCATGTGTGTGCTCAGATGCATATGTACAGGTATTTGTGTATATATATATGTATATATGTATACACACACACACACACACACACACACACACACACGTTTCTGGAGGGGGAAACCTGGAGTATTGTTTGTGTGCTATTATCTTTTTCTCTTTAAGCCAGAGTCTCTTACTGGCTTGGAGCTTGCTAAGTGGGAGAGGTGGCTTACTAATCAGAACCATGGCTCCATCATTCTCCATCTCTCCAGTGCTCATGTTACAAACATTCACCACTATTGGATTTTTAAATGTGGTTCTGGGATCAAACACTGGTCCTTATGCTTGCAAGGTAGGGTCTTTACTAATGGAGCCACCTCCCTGGCCCTCATACTCATTAGTTTTATTTAAGGTTCTTTTTTGTTTCAGTATATGATGTGAGACATTATTCTGTACCATTGGTTAGTAAGGAACTGTTTTGGCCTATGTCAAGGCAGCTTAGAGACAGGCAGGAAATCTGAACACGGAGAAGGGCAGAGTCAAGGACAGACCTGCAAGTGGCTGCCTAGAGGGCAAGATGTAGTGGAACACAGGTAAAGCCACAGAGCCACGTGGCAAATACATAGAGGAATAAAATGGGTTAAGTTGTAAGAGCTAGTTGGTAATGAGCTGGAGCCATAGGCCAAGCAGTTCGTAGTTGTGTGTAAGCGATTATTTAGGACTGAGTGCTGCAGGACTGCAGATGCAGACCTGTGGCTAGGCATGACTACAAGTATTGAAAACCTGGGTCTTACATCTTGCTTAGGACAGAACCTAAGCAAGAATTCTGTCACAGAGCTACAACATCAGCCTCTTTGACATGTCCTTCTCTCTCAGATTCGAGTAAGTTAAAAGTCAATTATCTAAAGAGATATGACCAGGGAGACATCTCAGTTTCTTGATAAATAATAAAAAAAACCTCAATATGTGAATCAATTTAAGATTTAAAATCCACGCTCAGAAAAAGATGTGAGAAGATAATAATGAGGCTAATTCTGACTATGAGAAAAATATTTGTACTTACTAATGAAAACTTTTATTTTTCTGTGAAGAGTTAAGCTGTTTAAATGCTATCATTACATGGAAGAAATGCTGAAGAGAAAATAAATGCATAAAAATGTAATGAAGCAAGAGGCAGTCTTGCTTTATGACAACCCACCCCATGGAGAGCGATCCAGATTATTCTGTAACTTGGACAGAAGGCATTATGTGTTAGTGGTAGTGTGAAATTCATGCAAAAGAAAACAAAGCATGTCTGAGCTTTAAAGTAAACCCTGGAGAACTATCTTCATTTCAGAGACTCACTTTCAAGGCATACGTAGCAAGCTGTCACTCAGCTGAACAGCAGCAAGCATTGGGAGACCCAGCTCATTACTGACTGCCCCCAAGGGGGAATCCTGCCTCTTTAGTATAGTTTCCAGTCGTCAGAAAATGCAAATGTTTTTCTTCTACAAAATTCTGATTTGACCAACTTTGTGAAGCGCTTAAGGGAGAGGTAAAAACAGTGAGACTGGGTGTGGTGATGCATACTTTTAATGTCAGTACTTGGGAGGGAAAGGCGGATGACCTCTGTGAGTTCTGAGTTTAAGATCAGCACTGTCTATATAGTGAGTTACAGGCTATCCAGTACTACACAGCGAGACTGCGCCTAAAGAAAAAAGAAAGAAAAGAAAAAAGGAATTTACTGACATTTGGAAGAGAGACACAAATCTAGTTTCACTTGTCTATCAGGTATCCATCCACCTCTCTGAAAACCACTCACCCACCACTTACCAGCCTACCTACCTGCCATTCATCTTCAGTTGCATATTTTCTTTATTAATTCAACACATATTTATTGAATCTCATCTTTGAACACTGAACAAGATTTGATAATGTATCAGGAAAAAAATATATATGGTCTTTGTCTTAGTGGCACTTTATAGTCTATTAGTTGTGAAAAAGTTAAGTAACTGATGGCTATAAATTGGTACAAGAAGGGTTTTGATGCACAGAATGTAATGAAAAACATAATAGAATACTGAATCTAGTCTGTGAATTAGGAAAACTCCCATATTTTCCCCATAGCACTTAACATTTCTAAAGCATTAGAAACAATGCAGGGGTGACTTAAAGCATATGGGGAAGTGTGTGTGTATAGGATATAGGTAAGTTCAATGCCATTTATTTTGTGTAAGATGCTAATGTGGCCATAGATGTTGATATTTAATGTCTCATATCATCTGTGTCTGATTCCATGGTAATGCAGACCATGTAATTGAAATAGGTGGCAATGTGCCACTCTGTAGCCTGAAAAACAGGAAGGATTTTATAAAATTGATAGGAGTGACACAGGAGAAATGCTAAGCCATTGGTAAGTTTGAATCTAGCAAAATCAAATTATATAAGAACTTTTTCATTTTTCTTTTATTGAAAGAATTTATTTATTATTATTTATTTATTATTTTTTTCTCATACGATATATCTGGATTATAGCCTCCCAATTCCTCCCTATCTTTCTTTCCCTCTGAATTCACTCCCTTTTTGTCTCTCATTAGAAATGAACAGGCTTCTGTAAGATAACAACAAATCATGACAAAATAAAATATAATAAGATGAAACAAAAATTATCACATCAAAGTTGGACATGGTGACCCAACAGGAGAAGAGTCCCAAGAATAGGCACAGGAGGGAGTGACCCTCTTGTTTTCATAGTCTGAAGTCCCATAAAACACTAATCTAATATCTAGAATATATATGCAGAGGACCTTGTGCAGACTTATGTAGCCCCTGTGCTTGCTGTTTCAATCTCTGTGAGCTCATATGTGACTTGCCTAGTTGGTTCAGAGGGCCTTGTTCTCCTGCTGTCCACCAGCCCCTCTGGCTGTTCACCAGCCTCTCTGGCTCTTATAATCCTTCCACCTCCTCTTACACAAGATTCTCTGAACTCTGAGGGGAGGGATTTTGTAGAGAACTCCCATGTAGACTCTCTCTCCATATTAATGTCTGGCTGTGGGTCTCTGTGTCTGTTGCCATTTGATGCTGGGAGAACTTCCTCTGATGATGACTGCATAAGGCACAGATTGAGTGTAGCAGAATGTCATTAGGAGTCATTTATTGATATGATTTTTTAGACCAGAAGTATTTAATTTTTACCCTAGCTCTCTGGGCTATCTAGTCTCTGGTTCTTGGTAGAGTAGAGCATCCCTTGGATATATGCCAAAAAGTGGTATAGCTGGGTTTTGAGATAGATCAATTCCACAAAAAAATGAGTTCAAGACTATTCTACACAATTATTCTACCAGGTTCAGTGTACCTTGTTTTATGTTGAGGTCTTTGCTCCATTTGGAGTTAAGTTTTGTGCAGGGTGATTGCTTGAAGCAGCACCATTTGTTGAAGATACTGTCTTTTTTCCAGAGTGTATTTCTGGCTTATTTATCAAAAATCAAATGTCCATATGTGTTTGTATTTATACCTAGTTCTTTAATTTGATTCCATTGATCATTGATCAACGTATCTTTTAAAAAAATACCATGAGTTTTTTTTTTTATTGCTATAGCTCTATAATACCATTTGAAATCAGGAATGGTGGCACCTCCAAGCAGTTCTTTTATTGTTCACGATTGATTTAGATATTCTGGGTTTTTTTTTGTTTTCCTTATGAAGTTGAGAATTGTTATTTTAAGGTCTATAATAAATTGTGTTGGATTTTTGATGAAGATTGCATTTGATTTGCAGATAGCTTTTGGTAGGGTGGTTTTTTTTTACTATGTTAATTCTTATGATCTATGAGCATGGGAATCTCTCCATCTCCTTCAATTTCTTTCTTCAAAGACTTGAAATTTTTATCATATGAGTCACTTGCTTCGTTAGAAGCGAGTGAAATACTTCAAGATATTTTATATTATTTGACACTATTGTGAAAGATACCGTTTCTCAGATTTCTTTCTTAATACATTTTTTCATTTGTATATAGAAGAGATACTGATTTTTTCAGTTGATCTTGTATCCAGTCACTTTTCTGAAAGTGTTTATTAGCTGAAGGAGTTCCCTGGTGGAATTTATGTATGGGTCACTTATGTATGCTATCATATCATCTGCGAACAATGATACTTTGAGTTCATCTTTGTTTTATTGATTCTCTGTACTGTGCTCTTTATTTCTGTTTTATAGATTTCAGCCCTCAGTTTGGTTATTTATTTCCATCTATTCCTCTTGAGTGTGCTTATTCTTTTGTTGTTGCTCTGGAGCTTTCAGGTGTGCTGCTAAGTTGCTAGTATGAGATCTCTCTACTTTTTTTTTTTTTAAACACTTTTATTTATTTATTTGCCTTGGTGTTTGCCTGGAACTGGAACTACAGACAGTTGTTAGCTGCCATGTGGGTGCTGGGAATTGAACCCCGGGTCCTCTGGAAGAGCAGAGGGTGCTCTTAACCGCTGAGCCATCTCTCCAGCCCTGAGATCTCTCTACTTTTTAAAGATGTAGTCACTTAGCGCTGTGAGCTTTCCACTTAGCACTGCTTTCATTGTGTCCCATAAGTTTGAGTATGCTGTGTATTAATTTTTATTCAATTCTAGAAAGTCTTTTTTTTCTTTATTTCTGTCTCGACCCAGTTTCCATTCAATAGAGAGTTTTTCAGTTTCCATAAATTTGTAAGCTTCCTGCTGCAATTCAGCTTTAATCCATTGTGGGTTGATAGGCTGCAGGGAGTTATTTCAATTTTTGTGTATTTGTGAAATTTGCTTTGTGTCCAATACACAAAAATCGAAATAACTCTCTGTAGCCTATCAATCCACCACGGATAGAGGCTGAATTTCAATTTTGAAGCATGTTCCATGAGTTGCAGTGCAAAAGAGGTATATATTTTTTGTGTTTGGGTGAATGTTAGGTCCATTTGGTTATAATGTCTATTAAGTCCAGTATTTCTCTGTTTAGTTTTTGTCTAGATGACCTATTCATTGATGAGAGTGGGTGTCTTAGGGTTTTTATTGCTATTAAGAGACACCATGACCATGACAACTCTCATAAAGAAATATATTTAATTGGGGCTGGCTTATAGTTTCAGAGGTTTGGTCCATTATCTTCATGGTGGCATGCAGGCAGACATGGTGCTGAAGAAGGAGCTCAGAGATCTACATCTTGATCCGAAGGCAGCAGAAGCAACTGTGTCCCACACTGGGTGTAGCTGTAGAGAGCTGCCTGCTGCTGCACCCTAAAGATGGTGCTGATTTCCGGCCTCCACCCCCCATGAGTGAGTGCTCTCTTTTGATAAACAACTCCTTATTTGGCTTGAGCCTGGGGCGTGGTTTGCTGTTGCGTATGTGGACTTATGAGCTGTGCCCACGTGGCTTATTGGGATTGGATGCCCTGAGAGTATTTAGTCAGTGGGCGGGGTTTCCCTGGGGAGAAGAACAAAGAGTGAACAATTGTAAAGGTCCCGAATAAACTGCTGAAAGAAGATCCTGGGTGTTGCACTTTCCTTGCTGGCAAGGTTGCACGCGACATGTAGCTTGAACATATAAGACCTCAAAGCCCACCCCTTCCTCTGACAAGGCCACACCCACTCCAACAAGGCCATGCTTTTTTATAATGCTACTTTCTATGGGCTGAACATTTCACATGAGTCTATGAGGTCCATATTCAAACTACCTGGCTGGGTATTGAAGTTTCCCACTATCAGTGTATGTTGGTCAACATGTGATTTAAGCTGTAGGGGTGTTTCTTTTACAAACTTGGGTGTCCTTGTATTTGGGGCATAGATGTTAAGAATTAAAATGTCATCTTGACAAGTTTTTCTTTTGATGAATGTGGAATGTTCTTCCCTATCTCTTTTGATTAGTTTTGGCTTGAAGTCTATTTTGTTAGCTATTAAAATGGCTACACCAGCTTGCTTCTTAGGCTCATTTGCTTGGAATTTCTTTTTCCAGTCCTTTACATTGAGATAATGTCTATCCTTGATGTTGAGGTGTGTTTCTTGGATGCAACAGAATGATAGAATTTGTTTTTGAATCCATTATGTTAGTCTATGTCTTTATTGGGTAATTGAGACAATTGATATGAAGAGATATCAATGACGAATGATTATTGATTCCTATTGTTTTGTTATTGTTGTGTGTTTGAGTGGGAGAGTGTGTTTGCTTTCCTTCTTTTTTGCTGGTGTGAGATTATTTAGTTCCTGTGTTTTCATGCATGTTGTTAGCATTGTTAGGTTGGAGTTTTCCTTCTATATTATTCTGGAGGACTGTATTTAGAGATAGATGTTGTTTAAATTTGACTTATGTATCATGGAATATTTTGTTTTCTCAGTCTATTGTGATTGAAAGTTTTGCTGAGTATAGTAGTCAGGGACTGACATCTGTGGCCTGTAGCACATCTGTCCAGGCCTTTTGGCTTTTAGTGTCTCCATTGAGAAATCAAGTATAATTCTAGTAGCCTACCTTTTATGTTACTTGGATTTTTTTTCCTTGTAGGTTCTAATATTCTTTCTTTGTTCTATATGTTTGGTGTTTTGATTATTATGTAGCTAGAGGACTTTCTTTCTGGGCCAATCTATTTGATATTCTATATGCTTCTTGTATCTTCATAGACATCACCTTCTTTATCTTAGAAGTTTTCTTCTATGATATCGTTGAAAATGTCTTCTAGGTCTTTGACCTGGATTTCTTCTCCTTCCTCTATTTCTATTATTCTTAGGTTTGGTCTTTTCACAGATTTCCTGTATGTTTTATGTCAGAACTTTCTAAAATTTAATATTTTTTGACTGATTTATTCATTTCTCTTTTCATATCTTCAATGCCTGAGATTCTTTCTTTTATCTTTTGTATTCTGTTGGTGAAGCTTGCCTTTGTCGTTCCTGCTTATATTCTTTTTTTCCCAAAACAAAAACCAAATTTATTCAGCAGACATTTTAATTGAAATCCTATAAATCAGGACCACCACAATTTCAGACACTCCGTTGCGAAGTGTACGTCAATAGCTACATCTGGAGGATGAACACCTGCTTAAATTCTTAAAATTTTCATTTCCAGAATTTCCTCAGTTTATGTTTTTTTTTATTGAGTTTATTTTTATTTTCAGGTCTTAAACAGTTTATACATTTTCTTCACCTGTTTGTGTTTTCCTGGATTTCTTTAAGTGATTTATTCATTTCTTCTTTAAGGATCTCTTTTATCTTTATGTAGTTGGCTTTAAGGTCTTTTTCTCATGTTTCAGCTATGCTGAAATATTCAGGGTTTGCTGTAGTAGGATATCTGGGTTCCAGTGGAGACATATTGCTCTGACTGATATTGTATTTTTTACACTGGCTTCTTAGGCATCTGGGTTTGGGGTGATTATAGGTCTAGGTGTTGGTTTCTGGGTTTGTCTTTGTTGGATAGGTGTTTAGTTCTTTGTATTTCTTTTCTGGATTTTCGAAGAAAGCATTGTTTTCATGTTGCTTGTTTTACTGACCTGCTCAGCTGTTGTGTTCCCAGGGAATGCCTGCTGGTGTTGGAGGCTGGGATACTGGGATGAGTTGGGGGAAGTAAATTTGGGGAAGAAGGTCTTTGTGATGTGTTGGGGATGGGAGTCAAAGATGAAAGGAAGACAGCAATGAGTTTCTTGCTATAGAGGTGGGTATGAGATTGAAGGATTGGGTCTCAAGAGCAGTAGGCGAAATACAGGTCTGTTTTAGTTTACTCATTGCCCTGGGAGGAGCTGCCCTCTGCCCTTGGGTTAGCAGAGGTGCCTACTGGGGTTGTGGCAATAAGCTCAGGGAGGAACGTTAGAAGGGGAAGAGATGTCAAATCCACAGAAGATGATAACCAGAGGGCAGGGAAGGCTGTCATGGGTGTTCTGCTGCAGAGCTGGGGATGAGTCTGGGGGACCACATCTGGGGGAGCAGGAGGAGAAGAGAAGGTCCGCAGACAGTCTACCTGACCTTCTGTCGGGTATGGCCTGTGGGATAGCAGGGGTACTCATGGAGTTCAGGGCTTAGATAAAGTGACTGAGTTGGGGAGGGAGGTTAGGAGGAGATGGAGTTTGGAATCCACAGGAGATTTGGGCAGAGGGAAGGAAGGTTGAAGCTGGCATTCTGTTGCAGAGCTGGGGGTGAACCTGGGCCACTGGATTTGGAGGGGAAGAGGCAGTGGTCTGGGACTTTAGTTGGCTGACTTGTCTCCTTGTTCCGCTCAGCTGGTGTGTTCCCAGGGAATGTCTGCCGGTGTTGGAGGCTGGGATAATGGGATGAGTTGGAAGATGGAAGATTGAGGGAGAAGATCCTTGTGATCCCTTGGGGATGGCTGCAAAGCTAGGCATGAGACTCTGTATAAGAAAAATATTTTAAAAAGTCATCCAGGCAGTTGGCAAGTATGCCAACATGATAGACTTTTCAAAAGACATTGACAAAAATGTGAATTAAAGTCTGAGTCATTTGGCAAAAAATACCAAACTTTGACTATTATACTAATTAAACATCACCAATGTTGGGTGGAGGGATGACTCAACAAGAAAAGGAGCAGGCCTCCAAGCTTGATGATCTGAGTTTGACCCCTAGATCCCAACATGGTAGATGAGGAGGAGAGTTAGCTTCCACAAGTTGTTCTTTGACTTCCTTATGCATGGCATAGCATGCATCACACACACACACACACACACACACACACACACACACACACATGCACACACATACATGCACGCGCACACACACACACACATGCACACACATACATGCACGTGCACACACACACACGTGCACACACGCACAATAAATAAACATAATAAAAGTTTTCTTTTTAAACTTACTATCTTATATTCTAGTTTTGAAACCAGTCTGAGACTGGAGATGGCTCTAAGTTGCTGTCATATAAACTGTCACACAGTTAGTCCCTATTGTCCTAAAAATCCCAGTTATAATCAATATTTTAAATAAACAGCAACCACTCTCATTTCCATAATCTCTAATTTAATTTCTGATGTTGAAGTCTTGGTCGAACCTATTATTTACTATGAGATTCTGATTCTCACTTAAAAATGGATTCAGTTATGATGGCTGCTTTCTGGTACCATCTGTACATGAGACACCCACAGTACTTAAAGGTCTGTTCAATGTGTAGAGTTAGCAAGGAGTGAGCAACCAGGGAAGGCTTCCTGGAAGAGGCAGTGCCAAGGTGCTCAGGCCCGGGCTTTAGTGACAGGTAAATGTGGCTGAAAGCAAAGGCATTGCCTCTCAAGGCAGCCAGTAAGCCAGTGAGGTAACTTGGGCTTTGGGGCTTCAGATCCCTGGGTTCTCTCCTATTTTCTGTGTGAACCAGGAAAAATTACTTCTCTCGCTTCTTTGAAAATTTATATGTAGAGAAAATGCCTGTACATGATATATCTAAGTTATGATGAACGAATGAAGACAGCTGCATTCTGATTCTTTCTTTGCAAAGAGATAATAATAGCATAGATAAGATCCTTTCTCTGTGGTTGGCCAGCTTTAGCTGGTTTTGAAATTGCCCTTTGCACTGGGGAGTTGTCAGTAAGAACCTAGACACATTAACCAGGTATAGGGTCACTTGGAAGTCTTGAAAACAGATTCTTTTTTGCTAATGCTCACTTGCTGTTGCATGTTGGAGGGTGCATGTAGGTGAAGGTGCTAGGGGACCCAGGGACAGGAGGGCATGACTAGCTGGAAAGCTTTGCCCTGGAGAATTCATGGGAAGACATGGCCACACGCCTGCTGGTTCTACAACAGGAAACAGCAACACAGAACAAGTGGTAGTTTTCTAATCTTTTAGTTCAGAGAATGGAAAACAATTTTGCAACAATCAACAGTTAATTTACTGTGAATCATACACTCTGCATGTCTCAGACAAGTGCCTGTTATTTAGTATCACCACTTTCTGGATGATGACTAAGCAATTCAGCCAAGGCCTCCCTCAGAGCTCACAGTGGAGCTCAGATAGAAATTCAGATATCATTCTCTTTAGTTCTAGTTAGCTCAGATCCCTACTGGCTAGTCATCTTAAGCAGCATACTTGTCTCACAGTGATCAAGCAGTTACAGTTCTTCAAATTGCTTCATGGATTGTCCTTTACTTAAAGACTAACCATTGGGAGTGCATTCTTGCTTGTTTACAAAGCTTAGTTAATTTGAGGTGAGGCATTTATTTATGTTGGCAGAAGAATGAGGCTAGATGAAGATAGACAAAATATGTCAGTCAGTGAAGTCACTGCTTATTCATTAAATAATCAAATATTTATTTAGGAATGCTTTGTACTAAGTGATACTTAGAATTAAAAATGATACTTTAGAGAGACCCATCATTTATTATGGTATATAAATGTCAAGTGATTGCTGGGCTTGGTGGCATACTTTTTTTTTTAAACTTTATTTATTTATTTTATTTATTTTCCTTGGTGTTTGCCTGGAACTGGAACTACAGACAGTTGTTAGCTGCCATGTGGGTGCTGGGAATTGAACCCCGGGTCCTCTGGAAGAGCAGAGGGTGCTCTTAACCTCTGAGCCATCTCTCCAGCCCCGGTGGCATACTTTTTAAATTACAACAGTCAGGCAGAGTGCTGTATGAGTTGGGGGCAAGCCCATTCTGTATTGTGAGTTCCAGGCCAGCCAAAGCTACTATAGTGAGACCCTGTCTTAAACAAAAACCCCAATAAAAATACTCTCTAAACCCCAAGCCCCACAAAACTTCCCCAAACAAAAAGACATGTGGCTTTACATGTGATAAGTACTTATAATTGTCATCTTTACAGAACTTAAAATCATTTTGAAATAGAATTTCAGTGGGGAATTAGCCTATGGGCATGCCTGTGTGGAATTTTTATTAAGTTCATGAGGTGGCAAGACCCATTCTGAATGTGAGTGATAGGATTCCATGGGCTAGGACAGGATCTCTACAAAAGCAGAGAAATCTAATTGAACACTAAACATGCATGCATTAATTTCTCTTGGCACCTGGTTGTGGATGGGATGTGACTAGACATTTAAGTTCCTGATGCCTTAATTTTTCTGCTATGATTTGTAATGTGGAATTGTGAGTCAACTCTTCCCTAAATTGCTTTCTGACAGTCTTTTATCACAGGACCAGAAATGAAACTGGGACACCACAGTAAGAAAAGAAATAATAGAATAGTATATGATATGGGGTCACTACACCCTGGTGATCCCCTGTGTCTCAGAGTTTCAGAAAAGTCCACACACAGGAAGATAACCATAGGAAACTATTAATCAATATGAATGGAAAGTCTTGCCCTCTGGGTTTTGGTTGGATCTGGCCATTGGGGAACATTGCCAAGGAACTGATTAGCAAAGAGATTTTAAAAAGTCTTGACTTTTTGGGGTCATTGTGTTTTTTGTTTTTTACCTGGCTGAAGGCTGCTGCAAGTATCAGGTGGTTCTTCCTATGTAGGCATTTTTTTTTCATTTTAAAAATTGCCTTCCTTCTTTGTTTCTTATGGTCCAGAATAGTAAAGTCATTGTAAGCAGTATTGAGGGGCAGGTATTTTATTACAATTTCCCCCCACTGCCTACATCTTTTAACATGATCTCTATATGAAAACTGCACAGGCTGGTGAGATGGTTGAGCAGGTTAAGGCACTTACCCTAAAAGCCCGGCAGGCTACATTCTGTCCCTTGAACCTACGTAAAAGTAAGAGATAGGGGCTGGAGAGATGGCTCAGCGGTTAAGAGCACCGTCTGCTCTTCCAGAGGACCCGGGTTCGATTCCCAGCACCCACATGGCAGCTAACAACTGTCTGTAGTTCCAGTTCCAGGCAAACACCAAGGCAAATAAATAAATAAAGTTTAAAAAAAAAAAAAGTAAGAGATAACTCACTAAGTAAAGCTGTCCAGTGACCTCAACACATGTGCCATGGCACCCATATTCCCTTTCCACATTATGCACACACCCATGTGCACACTAATACAAATAAAACACCTCACAAAAAGCCAATTTGAATTCCACCTTGTTTCTACTAGGACCTTGTTAGAAATAGAAATTATATGTTTGTTTAGAGCAACTTCATGTAGAGGGGTAGACTCTGCATTAGAAAATGAAGATACTGAGACTAAAGTAGAAAATCCTGGAATTTTGGCAAGAGATGGCTGGAACTGAACTTGGAAGATATGATGAGAAAGAGAGGAGGCATACACAGACACTTGAGGTGGAACAGGCATGCTTGATGCAGCCTTCACAGTAGCTCACCCTCAGCAACCCGTAGCTCAGCATCTCAGACCATTGCCATCACCACCACAGAATACACAAATGAGTAAAAGAAAAGAAGTTTATTTTGTTCACGCTCTGGGGGTTGGAGAGTTCAAGGACATAGTGGCAGTTTCTAGTGAGAGATTTGTACTGCATTCTTAAAAATGTAGAGAGGTTGAAGGGCAGGTAAATGCACAAAAAGGTGATGAAACAAGAAGCAGCTTTTTTTTTTAATGACAGTGCACCCTATAGGACTGGTCCAGCATTTGAGAGCATCACCAATGTGTTTATGAGGGTGACTCAGAGCCTTCCTCCATCCTCATACTGTAGACAACTCATGGATTCTGGGAGATGTACCATGGTATACTGTTAGGGAAACCTCTTCCTTGTAGTTTATCTTGTAGCAGTTTAATAATAAGTGAAGATCTATAGGTAAGAATAAGAGAGGCAAGTAGGAGAGGTGCCCCCCAAATTTTTAAGTAACGTAACAGGTAGGCAGACTCAGGGGACTCAGGAACAGATCGAGTTTTCAGTGGCTTCATGGTCCTATCCCACTGGGTCAGGATGGCATTTCTGGCTCCTTCCCATTTTCCAGGGCCCATTAGGCGGTATTGGTAAGGGGAACACGGTCCAAAAAATATCTCCCAAGCTAGTCTTGGATCTTTGATGAACAGAAGAGGGATGTTGGGTTTGGAGCCTATGCACTGAGCGAGCTCATCCAGGTAGGAAATAAAGTTGAGTTTTTCTTGACTTGTATCTTTAATCACACCCCTATGAGCAAAAACAAACAAACAAACAAATAAATAAATAGATAAATAAAATTCATTAATCACCTCCTCTTCTGCATCTCCTGAGTTATAGGGTTTACTCCTCATCCTACGACTTTGTTACCACTATATTAGGATCAAACTTTATTTGAGAAATGCTTTTCTATGTTGGAAAGAACGAGCAAGGAGAGTTTATTTATCAAGCATATGTGTCAGGGCAAATTTGTTATAGGAGGGTAGAAAGGAAATAAGCTTTTGGTGTTCCAGCATGACCTAGGCTTAAAGCCAGGTCTGTCCAAATAAGATGTTAATAACTGGACAGGATCAGAAAGCATTTCATATGTGGACGGGGAAAGAAATAATGCCAGCCACTGGAGAGGCTGATGCAGGAGGATTAGGCAACATAACAAAAAATGTTCATATATAGATACCACAATTATATGATAATATTTAAAACCACAGGCCAGCATAAAAGCCATTTGAGAGTGAGATCTAATTGGGGGCTCATTAAATTTAAGGAGTGAGGAAGAAGAGATGAGCACATACAGATGATGCTCAGCTTGCAGAGGTGGGAAGTAAATACATACGGAGTAGATTTCCTTGGGGATACGTGAAAGTGAAGCAGGGAGACAGGGTCAGAGGCCTTGAGTCATAGATAGTTATGGACCTTACTAATGTTTCCCTCATAGCAAGCTATGCTTCTTCATACCTTTTAATAAGCTGCTCCTTTTTAATAGCTTCAGCCATCAGTTTCTGGGATGGAGGTATGTTACAGAGACCTGTAACAAAGATCGGAGGCAACAGGAAAGACATTAGTTTTCTTCTTCTTGAGTTCTGCATCCTTTCATGTCTGGCCTCCCTCTGCTTCCCTCTTGCAGTACACGGGGAGCTTCCTGGTGGCAAAACCCCATTCCCTAGAGAACTTCATTGCCAAGTTTGAGATGCTCAGCTGTGCCACACCCACACCAGACATCACATCTGCTGCAGCAGTTGCTGGAGTTCTCCTCCATCCATCATTATGTTCCCCTCTTCCCCTCTCAACAGTCTGTATTATACTGTGTGACACTCCTGTATGATGCCTGCGTGCACGCAGGTGTGTGTGCACATGTGTGTGTATGTGTGTGTGTATGTGGGTGCATGCGTGTGTGTGTGTGTGCGTATGTGTGTGTGCATGTGTGTGCATGTGTGCGTGCATGTGTGTGCACGTGTGTGTGTATGTGTGTATGTGCGTGTGTGTGCGCGTGTGCTCGCGCGTGTTACAGCCATTAGTTGTTTAAAGGGAAACATTAACCACTTTTGTAACCCTGCGAAGTGAAACATGTTACAGGAGGTAGTTCTGTTACTGGGTAGTCCTGAGTGCTGGGATTAAAGGCAAGCACCAACACAGCCAGGCATACATGACCTTTCTCAACTCTCCGAGTATAAACTATCTGAGGCTTTGAATAAAGCTGGCATGAGACTTTAGTCTATTTATTGGCTCCACTCTCGTGGGTCTCGCTGCTTCTGGAGTGGTGACAAACTGTACAGTCACAGAACTTGAACTCTGCCCCTGCTCATTTTAATTTTAACCTGTCTGCATGGACTCTGATCTTTCTCTAGTGGCCTAGCTCCAGCGTCTAAAATCTCATTTTGCTTCTTTGGTTTTCTGGAACTTTACTCTTATGTGACTCTGACTGGTCTTCCCCATCCTCACCTTCTCTTACTTGCCTCAGGCTAATTGTGATCCTAATAATCCACCATGTCTGCCATCCTTTTCTGGTCCATCCTGCCCTGTCTGGTACCAAGTGGCAACCCTATGGGGTGGTGCATTATCCTCAGAGTAAGGTCTGGTGGAACTCTGTGCTGTTTTCTGCCAGGGTTTTGTTATCTTGTTAAAAGCTAGCAGACTGTTTGCCAAGGTGCCTCTTGGAAGCTCTTCTGTGGGCCAAGCAATTACTTACATGGTATGAGCCAATCAAGCTGTGTCTTGCCTACTGTATCATTTTAATAAGTATTTTACAGCTCATTAGACATAAACAACACTAGGTATTAAAGATCTGGGATAGTGCTGTGAGAGTACTTTAATTGACTTTAACGAAATACAAATTTTTGATAATTTAACCAAAGGTTGAGATTCCTTTCCTGGAATATAAGGATCTTCTAAGCCTATCTTCTAAGCCTTCCTTTCAAACAGCGTGTTTGCCGTGGGGCCTTGTGATGCAGGCCTGTAATTTGAGTTGCTCAAGAGTCTGAGGCAGGAAGATCACAAGATCAAGGTCAGCTTGGAGACTCTACTAAAAGCCTGTGTCAAAAAAAATTACTGAGAATGTAGCTCAAGGGTAGAGTGTTTGCCTGGTATGTGCAAGGCCCTGTGTTCAAACTTCAGCACTACAAAAACACAGATTAAACAAATCCACATAAATAACCAAATAGGTAAATATAAATGGGATATTTGTTAACTTAGGAGAGCACAGTTGCTTTAAAAATATTTATTATTTTATGTGTATGAGTGTCCTGCCTACATGTATGTACTGGATCCTTTGAAATTGGCCATAAGCTGCCCGCATAGGTGCTGGGAACTGAACTTTCATTCTTTTCAAGAATGTACAATTCTCTTAGACTCTGAACTATCTCATCATCCCCAAGCACAGGTTTTCAAGTAAGGTTGGTGTCCTATTGAATTACAGTATGAAATTACCTGTGACTATTTTTATTTAGTAAGGGTGCCTGTTTGGTTCAAATGTGAATGCTGTTTATATCTTAAAACAACACAGCTGCAGTTCTTTAAAAAACGCTTGCTCACCTCACTGGTAGTTTGCTAACAGTAAGAGCAATAGTTATCACTTCCTGGGCTTTCAAGGTAGGTCATGTACTTTGTTAACTGCTTTGTAGAAAGTACCCATTAAAAAATCCTTGAAAAAAAATGCTATATAGATGAAGGGCCTGAGATCTTAAGAGGTTTTTGCAAAGCTAATGAATTTCAGTGCTGGGACTGGACTCCACAAGCTGCATCTCTAGGACCTTTAGCTCCTGGGAGCAAAAACTGATAGCAAGTAATGCCCATTTTTATAAGCATATGTGAATAGTTATGAGGCAGGATAGGAAAACAGGGAAAGTTATGAAGACATGGAATCTGGCTGAAGCCTCTCACCAGACGAGAATCAAGAATTCCAGCACAACTGACAATCACTGTGAGAGCTGCCCACAGAGACACAAGATTCCTTTAACATAGAAAAGGATGTTAAAATAGAAACAAACCATGTTTAAAGGCCTAAACCTATATTACTTTGAAGTATGGCTTTACTCCTTTTCTAGATATTTTCTGAGAAGATCAAAGATAAGACAGTTCAAACATCCCCTATGAGTCTTCAGACCTGGAGCTTTTCCTTATCAGTTATAATTCTAAGGTATAGGTCCCATCCTCTGAGTTCATTCAAGCTCCTTAGCAGTCCTTCATGATGAGACTTAAGAAGACAAAATAAAATAAAATAACAAACAAACAAACAAAAAACCCAACAAAACCTCCCAAACCTTCACTATATACAGCTACTGTAAAGACACTTTTCTGGGAAATCAAGATGTACCTAACTTTGTTCCCAAGAGCCTTATTTAATAAACTTGGGCTTCCTACTGACTCATCCTGAAATTCTTTTCTGTGGTGAAGCCAAAGATCTTTCCTTCTCTGATTGGAGGTCTCTGGGATTTACGGAAGAACTCAGGCTATAGGCTGCAGTGTAAAGCAGTGTCTCTGTTCTGCCATACCTGAAAGCCACTCCCTTAAGATCTCAATTTTAATAACAGGAATTCATTATCTCAATATCATTCTTTGGAGGCAATATAAAAGTCTGCTTTTAGTGATATATAGTAAGACTGACCTAGAGTAGAATGGGTTATATAAAGTTCAGTTAATCTAAAAAGACCGATAATCCTGTTGTGTAACTTCATCCCATCCACTGAAGCAGCATAGCTTGCCCTCGGCTAGATGGAATGACCTAAGCATATCTCTCACATGCTCACACACATATGTGATTGATTGCTCTAGTGTTTTATACTACTTTAGCTCATATCTGCTTGACTAGGTACATGACAGGGTAGAAATTTTAAGATCTAGTCTGATGTGGAATGTCTTCCTATGTGTTGTGAATATCATTCTTTGACTAAAGGAACTGTTTTGGCCATGCCAGGCCCCATAGAAAAAGTAGACGGACAAATTGAAGTACAGGTAGGAGGAAGGTGGAACCAGAGAGACTCGATCCAACTGCCAAAGAAGCATGTAGCAAATCCAGGTGAGCCACAGACCACATGGAAGAACAAATTAATGAAAATGGATTGAATTAAGATGAAAGAGCTAGCTAACAATGTGCCAAAGACATAGGCTAAACAGAATGAAATTAATATAAGCATCTGAGTCATTTTTTGGGGGGAAAAGTGGCTGCAGGTGGGTCTGGACCCCTGGCCTGATAGGGCCAGAAACCTGGTACTAAACCAGTTGATGGCATTTGTGTAAAACAGAGCAAACATACCTTTGAATACTCTTGTAGCCCATCGTGCCTGGAGCTCTGTGCCTGCTAAGATGGATCCTGTAAGGCTGATCAGGCCAATGATGGCCAATGTACTTCTCTCCAAATTTGGGGGAAAGACACGCTTATACAGCATGAACTTCTTTGTACAAAGGCTTCTGAGAGGTTCTTCAAAAAAGGGAAAAGAAAATTCATATCCTGTAGCGAAGATCACTACATCAACGTTGCCTTCTGCTGTCCCATCTTCAAAGATGATGGAGGATTCCATAAAATCCTTTATGCTGCCTTTCACAGTGACTTTTCCACAGAGGATGCATGCTGGTAGCTCATCATTTATGACAAAATTTGGTTTTATCCTTTGGCAGAGGGGAAAAAATATTCACTATAGTTACTTACAAGAGACTTTAGCAAATGGTTTCTTCAGTTAGTTGAATTAAATTATCTGCCAAGTGAGTACACCAGTGTCTAATTTTCAAGTTGGCAATCTGATAAACAATCATTGTGTTTATAAAACATGCTGTCTCCTTGCTCTTTGTAGATGGCTTGTGAAAACTGACTCCTTTCCTAACTTGATTTATAATTCCATTTAAAAAAATATATATATGTATATATGTATATATGTATATATACATATATGTGTGTGTGTGTATATATATATATATATATATAATAGCAAGAGAGAGAGAGAATTTTCAGGGGTTAGTTCTTTCAGTTCTTTCTATTGGGGATTCTAGGGACTGGACTCAGGTTCTCAGGTGTGGTTATTGGTGACTTTATCCCCAAGCAATCTTACCAGCACTTTCTTTATAACTGTAGTCATGGAATTCACATCTAGAGCAGTGCTTTTGTTTTTCTTCCTTTTTCCCCTTTTCCACATTGGAAATTGAACCAAGGGCCTCACAGAAGCCAGGCAAGTGGTTTACCATTGGGCTATACTAACAGCACAGAAATGCTTCACATAAAAAGACAGAATGTGCAACTAACGATTTGATGATCGATTCAGGGTTCCAACCACTCAGGTTCCCAGAAGTTATATTAGGTTAATAGGAAATCAGTAAGACACTATCTGTCTAAAAAAAGTATTAATCTATTTACTAAGGTGGCTATTTTCATCATTATACAATCATATCAGATATATGGTCTTTATAAAATTGATAGGTTACATCATCATCATCTGGTGCTTGTTTTTCTTAGACTTTGAAATAGCCTAAGAATAGTTGTTAAAGACTATTTGACTTAGGCACATATTATAATCACATTTGATGATATTACATAAAATTCAAAGTTTTTTCTTCCCAATATATAATTCTATAGATTAGTATATTAAAATACATTACTTCAGGAACTCCTATTAGGAATTCACACTTCTAATCACAGACTAGATATTTATTATCACACGTAGTAAGAGTCACTCTGTGTTTACTGATGGTGCACACATTGTATTTCTGGATGGTAGCAGTTTCAAGATGCCTCAAAGCCAAATTAAGTTTTCTTTCAAATTAGAAATAAAAGTTTTCATCCTTAACTTTATTCTAGCATTGTGAATTTACTATTGTTATTATTAGACAGAAAAGATGACTATTTCAACAATTGATGTGGAACTTTATGAACAATGTCTTAGAGAAATAAGTTTATAACAGGAAAAACTAAGACAGTGCTGTAGTTATTGAACATGTAAAGTTCTGAATAATACAGAATGAGAAATGTTGATTTAAAACTTCCCATCAGAAATCCAAACTAAACTGATAAGATGCTATCTCACTTGAGTTAGAATGGCTATTGCTTTTCCAAAAAGGATGTGGGTAAAGATATAGAAAAAGAAGAATACTTGCACTCCTGGTGGGAATGTAAATTATTCTTCAGCCAATATGGAGAATAAAATAGAGAGGTCCCAAAACTACAACAAAAACTAACCAAACAACAAAATATTAAGACCAAATCTGTCATATGACCTGTCTATCTCACTTCTGGGTATGTATCCAGAAATAAAACAAATAGCATTTCAAGGAGATATCTGCATGTCCATTTTAACTGTGACATTTTTCACAACAGCTAAGGTATAGTTAGCCTCACTGCACATCAACAAATGCATGAATAAAAGTCTCTCTTTCTCTCCTTCACACATACACATACAGTGTGGTAGAAATGTTTTCTGTAGGCTGTAAATAAAGTAACTGGTTTGGCCTATGTGGAGCACCATAGAAGTGGGTGGAGTATCAGAGGAGAGACAGGTAGAAGGAGGGTGGAGGTAGTCAGTCTCCATCTGACCCTGAGGAAGAACCATGTAAGGAATGCAGGTGAACCAAGGGCTGGGACTCGTGGCAGATAGATTACTAGAAATGGGCTGAATTACGATGAAAGAGCTAGCTAGTAATGTGCTTGAGACATAGGCCAAACAGTATGAAGTTAATATAAGCAACTGATTCATTTCTTTGGGGGAAAAAGCTGCCGTGGGCCAGGTCAAAACCTCTGGCCCAAACAGGGCCAGAAATATTCTACAACAATACACACACACACACACACACACACACACACACACACAGAGAGAGAGAGAGAGAGAGAGAGAGAGAGAGAGAGAGAGAGAGAGAGAGAGAGAGAGAGAATGAATGAGAATGAATTTTCAGCCTAAGGAAGAATAGAATCTTCCAGCTACAGAAAAATTGAGAAACTTGAAGAATAGTACATGAAATACACAAAACAAAAAAGGTAAGTATTGAACTTTCATTTCCATATGTGGAGCTAAAATCAGGATAGTGATTATTAGAGATGAGAAAGATATCCTGGAGAGGAAGCATGGAAAATAAAAGGAAATTGGCTTTGGATAGTAGATGCTATATGCATGTATGGAACTTCACTGGTACATGAGATTTATAAATATATTAGTTAAAGATATTGATAATGAACCAAAGATTTCACATGAAATAAAAACTTAAGTACCCTTTTGCAGTGCCTAATCCATAATTCTTATGGTTAAGATGCAGCTCTTTATCTAAGTTTATAAAACATGAAGGCAGAACGCGTGTAATAATATTATACCATCTTCTTGTTATCATCATATTGAAAGGGTAGCCACCACCTGAAGCACGGCTTATAACCCAGGCACCAGTTCTAGTGCTGAGAAATACCTGAAAGAAAAACAAGAAGGAGAAACACATGTCCAAACCTTGAAAGTGTTCTTCTTTGATGTGTTTAAATTATATTCTGTTTTTCAAACATAGATCTTCATGCGATCATATGTTCTTGCTGCTATAATTATCCTAAAAACATGCCACTCTCTTGATATATGTTAAGTATCTTCATTATATCATTTATACAATTATGAAAATAGAATTATAATAGTTGTAGGTATAATATGTTTGTCTGGCAATTCTATGTGTGTTTGTGGTACACATGGGTACAGATAAGTATGAAAATGTATGTGCATATGTGCAAAGACCAGAGGTCAACATCTGGTGTCATTTCTCTACCTGTTCTTTTGGAGTCAGGATCTCTCACTTATACCTGAGGCTCAAATATTTGGTTAGGCTGGCTGTCCAGTGAGTCCCAGGAATCCACTTCCCCAGTGGTATACACATATGTGGCCCTGAGGACGGAACTCAAATCCTTATGCTGTTGTGGCAAGCATTTATTTGTGTTACTGAGCTGGCTCTCCAGGCTCTGGCCTGGCAGTTTTGTTTTTTATTTTTAAAACATATGAATAATAGAGAACTGAAAAGTTTAAAAAATTGTAACCAAATTAAATATAAATATGTTCTTCTGAAATCTAATAATTTTTCTATAATGTATGCACATGAAATAGATTTTTAACTTGTGAGACATTTAGAATTTCTAAAATTTCATGTATAATTAATAATTGGAGATCACTTTTATATTAAGGCAAAGAACAGATTTGAATTCTAGTAGAAAAGTTGGAGTCTGTGGTAAGATGTAATTGACTGACCCCCATAAGCCCTATATAGGGAGTGGCACTATTAGGAGGTGCTGACTTGGAGGAAGTGTACAGTTGCAGGGGTGGGCTTTGAGGTCTTCTGGCTCAAGCAACACCCAGTGTGGGCACAGACTGCTTCTGCTTCTTGTAATTCAAGATATAAAATTCTTTGCTCCAGCACCATGTCTGCCTGCATGCCCCCCACCCCATGAAAGTGGACTAAATCTATGAAACTGTAAGCCACCTCAATTAAGTGTTTTACTTATAAGAGTTGCTGTGGTCAAGGTATCTCTTCACAGCAATAGAAACCCTAATGAAACATTTGGCAAACAACCTTACCACTGGATTCTGACATAGAGATTTGACAGAATTACAGAGGGTTAATGTAAAAGAAAGATGGCTAAGTGTTGGTCACCTGTAATCCCAGAGTTTGGGAGTCTGGAGTAAGTTTAATTAAGGACTGGTGAGGCAACATAGTGAGGTCCTATTTCAATACAGAAACGTGAGAAACAGTTGTGGGGAGATGGAAAGAGAGAAGGTGTGCAGAACGGGGGAATGAAGACAAGGAGGCAGGGAGGGAGGGAGGAAGAGAAAAAGGGAGAAAGGATGTGAAGGGAGAAAGGGAGAAAGAATGTGAAGGGGACCTTTGCCTTCTGGGAGATAGCTTGCCTAATATGTCTTATTCCTTAAAGATCACTCTTGAACAATGCCTGTGGTTCAGCATTCACATAGTTTTTCTGGAATCCTTCAGACATAGTCAAGTTCTGTAACATGTGTCTCCTGAAATAGCAGACCAAGAGGGACTCTGGGGCTTTTTCTCATTTAAGTCATGACAGCATAATTTGCTAATCGGGAAGGTGTTTATAGTCTTGCCAACTTCTCTGCAGCCACTATCCATGGATTAGAGTGGAGACACTGAGTTAGAAATAGTGTACCTGAGCCGCTGTTCTGCTGAGCTCCACTGCGATATCTCCTCCAGAGTTCCCAAGACCAACCACCAAGATGCGCTTGCCCTGGAAGGCATCTGGAATCCTGTACTCTTGACTGTGTAGGATCTGCCCTTTAAATTTATGGATTCCTGAGGGAAGGGCAGGATGAGATGACTTGAAATATTTCAGCTATAGTTGTGCAGTACACAATGATAGGAAAATCCCAGAAACACAGAAGCATGTTGCTTGAGTCACTATGTAAGACATGAGAAACAAGTCTTTGGGGAATTCAGTATGTCCAAGTTCAGATGCTACTCTTACAACCTGCCTTGATAAAAATCTGATCAGTGCTGGAGAGACAGGTTAAGATGGGTAAAGGTGAGAAGTCCGACACCCTGAATTTGATTCCCAGAAACCAAATGGTAGAAGAAGACTGACTTTCGCAGTCTGTTCTCTGACTTCTGTATGGACACTGTAGTATGCAAACTGTGAATGTGCATGAATACAATAAAGTTCATGTAAAATAAGCCCATGGGTAACATCATATCAAATGGAAAAAATTTGAAAGCATCCTCGTACCCTCTGGGACAGAGCACAGGTGCCTGTGATTACTAGTTTTCAGTGCACTACTGGAATTCCTAGCTACAGCAATAACGAAAGAGAAAGAGTAAGCACATTCAGTTTGGAAAGAAGGAAGTTTTTTATTGTTTGCACATATTATGATCTTATAGACAAAAACTCCATAGATGCCCCCCTCTAGCCCCATAAAACAAATTAATTAAGCAAAATTGTAGGATACTAAACCAATATACAAAAAGATATGATATAGAAATTAATAAAGTGATTCCAGATATAGTAGCTACAAAAATATCCTGGAATAAATTTAATCAAAGAGAGAAAAGTATAAACACATTGTTGAGGAGCCATAAGAGAGTGCAGTGGGTTAAGAGACATGCCCATCAAACCTGAGGGTCCATCTGAGTTCATCTCTGAGTTCAAAGCCAGACACTGTGGAGAATGTTGTGTGGTGATATTTTGTGTGTGCTCTAAAAAATAAAGCTTGCTTGAAGATTGAAGGGCAGAGGTAAACACTAGTTAGCCATAGAGGCCAGGCTCCAGGTTTTTATTAAGACAGATTAGGATTCATGCTACAATACTGCTTCTTGAGAAATCATGAGCTGAATTACCATTTGACTCCTACAAGTAAACATATTTTTGAATAGAATATTCTATCTGTGATTGATTTGTATAAGATTTCAGAGAGATGGCTTAGTGGGTAAGAGTGCTTGTTATGTAAGCATGAGGATCTGACTTTGGATCCCAGCATCCATGTAAAAAGTTGAATATGGCCTCTCTTATGCCTGGAACCCAGTGCTGTTGGAGGTAAAGACAGGATGCTTCCTGGGGATCATCCTAATCAGCCTAATGGGAGAGCTCGTGAGAGACTTTATCTCAAAGGAGTAAGGAGGATACCCAACATCCTCCCTCTCACCTTTGTGCATCTGCACACAATCACCTGTACAAACACATGTACACAATAAATACTATAATCACACACAAATATTTAAAAAAATAAAGAAAAAATTCAAAGCTTTACTTAATTGCTTTCAAGATCACTAAGAACTGACAGAAGTAGTTTTATTACATTTTTAGCACTTCCCTAATTTTTTCACAATTTGAGTTGATATCAGCTTTCTAAATAACCAATTATGACCTCAAAAATGAAGGTTTGCCAATCATAGTATATTAAAAAGAATGTGCCAAACTGTTTTCAAAGGGGAAGTTCAAAGCACCCTAATCTGAGAGGTATAATAGAAAATTTTAAAGAATGAATTTATTCATTTAAGTATATATTTTTTGGTTTGTTTCCTTTTAAAAACTATCTGTCAAGCTTCTGTATTGTCTTGAAGGTTTTGAATCAGAGACCAGCTCTGATTCAAATGACCTATAACTCAATCCCCCAAAGTAACAGATCTGATATTTTTAATCTTAATTGATAGATATATTGAAATGGACATGTATGATAAGGCCTCAACCACAGCATTTATATTAGTACATAAATAGTAAAACTGCACACAAAACAGTACTTTTTAATCATTCAAAGTGATTTTGTGCATGTAATTTCCAAGCAAACATAACTAGTCTATAAATCTCCAAAAGTATTTTTAATTATGAGCAAGTCATTTTTCTTCTAGAAGAACCCAGAAGAGTATTGATGGTCTCAGGTGGGATTGACTCACCAGGGAAGGACTCCAGAGGTAAATGGGGGCTCAGAAATTGCCCAGTACAAACCATGACAGCATCAAACACAGCTCTGTCCCGTTTGCCCTCTCTCTCTGTAACAACATCCCACCGGCCAGTTTCAGAGAAGTCTGAGTGCTTTGTAATGCTGCACACAGTAGTCTACAAGAAAAAGACAAATGCTTTCTTTGACTCTCACACAGTGACTGGTATAACAACTCTTCTGCTATTTCAAGTAGATCAGCTGATGATATAAACAAGGTTTGTAAATATCAGTTATCCCATTCTTAGAGAAATTAAGTAACTTGTATATTCTCACAGGTGCTCTTACATAGACCAAGACATAGAACAACTGAATCTCTTCATTGAAAGGATAAAGGTGGACTTTGGTGAGAAAGAAATGAGTTATAATTTCTGATGCACTGGAAAAACCCAGGAAAGCAAACCCTCCTCTACCATACTTTCTACAATGTTGAGAGTTGTAGTCATTTCTTCCCAGTGGGTTTCATAAATAAAATTACTCTTACTCTATTCTAATGAAAAAATTCTAAGTTTCATCCTAATTGGCGGTGTGGTGGGTTGAATCGGAATAGCCCCCATAGACTCCTGTTGAATGCTTGGACAATAGGGAGTGGCACTGTTAGGAGGTGTGGCCTTATTGGAGTAGGTGTGGTCTTGTTGGAGGAAGTGTCACCACAGAGGCAGGCTTTGAGATCTCCAATGCTCAAGCTAAGCCCATTATGGCACACAGTCTTCTTCTGCTACATGCGGTCAAGTTATAGAACTCTCAGCTTTATAACCAGGACCATGTCTGCCTGCACCACCATGTCTCTCCATGACCCACCATGATGACAATAGACAAAACCTCTAAAACTTTAACCAGCCCCAAATGAAATGTTTTTCTTTATAAGAGTTGCTGTAGCTCTTCACAGTAACAGAAACCCTAAGACAGAGAGTTTCACATTTAGAGGAGGAATCAAGAAATTCAGTAGTTTGATGATTTGAGTAAAAAACAGTGAGGAAATCATCTATCTTATTCATAGCAAGATAAAAATCAAAGAAAAATTTACTTAATCATCTCATTTCCATTATATTGCTGACTACGCTAGCTTCCATTCATGAACTTTCCATAACCCAAACTATCTTACCTTAAACTGAATATATTTCAGGAGGTCAAAGTGCTCAACAAATTCTCTAAGATAGTCCCAGAATTTCTCATGGCTCATGAAATTGGGGTAATCTTCATGGTATGGGAAGTCACTGTAACATGACATTTCCTTGCATACATTTGTTACAAGTGACCTGTAGACCCTGGTCATCCCATCCTTGGAAGTTTCCTGTAGCAGAGGTATAATTAATGTAAAGGAAAGGAACAAATTAGAAGAGAATCCTGGTTGCCTTGGTGGTTCATGGGTGTACAGCTGAAGGGGGTTTCGAGGAATTAGAGTTTATAATTTTAAAGAGTCTAGAAAACCCAGCATTGGGTGTCCATGCTATTGTGATAAGATATCCTTATTGGGACTGGAATAATTAAGCACAGTATCTTTGACCAATCACAAAGAAGCTGATGACAGTACACAATTGTCCTTAAATGACTGCACAGATGTAAGGCTCATGGTCAGTCTAGGCTGGCTCTTTCTTCTCCTGCCCCAGTGACTCCCTCCACTCACTCTGGACATTTCTCTCCCTGCTTTTCTCTAGGAAACTGCTTGATCGTTTTCCTCATTACACCCTGTGCCTATTTACTTATTGCATTCCTTCAACCAGCATTAAAGTATCAAGGACTTTAATTTTAGGAACAAAAGCCCACCCCCATTAGCTTTTTTTCTCCTCCCCTCCCATCTCAACCTTCAGAAAAGATTGATCATGTGTGGGTGATCTGTTTTCTCCTGTATTCCTTAACCCATTCTATGGTCTTGATCTCTATCACTCAAAAACAAAACGACAAAAGCATCTATATTCTAGGCACCAACAAACTTCATATGTCTGAAGCCAAAGTCTAATTCTTTGTCAAGTTTCTTTTTTTTTTTCTGTCACTTTCTCCCAGAGGCCTTCCTGGACTCAAAGATGTGCAGAAGGTTCCTGTTGGATCCCCATAGCACTGGTGATCTGAATCTTAGAGCTTTTCATGCTGGACCTCCTTGGTGTTGCTGTTCTTTTCTTGACTATGTGGAGGGTGGTGGGTTCCTGCCTGTTTTGCACACCATTGTATCCCGGCAGAAGGCCATGATAAGTACATGGAATGAATGAGTCTTCCATAACATCTAAACAATGTCTGGTGGGTTGGACCACCACTACTTTACTTCAGCTTCATCCTCATAAGCATGTAATTCTCTGTTCATTCATCAAGACTGTCCAGCTTGCAGGATGTGGCACTCTGCTACCTTTAGGGTTTGCAAGTCTAGAAATAATCACAAACTTCCAAACTATGTTGATATCATCATTTTATCAGATTCTACTCTTTTGCATGTCCTCGCCTATGCCTTGCCCATTACATCTCAGATATATTTAGCTTGATGCAGTGAACTCCTGTTTTGATCACCAAGGTAGGCTAATAGTGTCACAAGAGAGCAGAAGCAGCATGTGACTGGGTAACTGGATTATGATTGATGAGATAGGAAGATATGAACTACGCACGTCAAACTTCCATAGTCCCCCGAAGTCATTACTTCTCTCAAAGCAAGTGGGTTCCAGGCCTTCATCCAAGCAGCACTTGATAGAAGACAGGCCGCTCACGCCAGCTCCGATCACTGCAACTCTCTTGGCCATGGTATGTTCTGTGTGAAGGCCGAAGAAATTCTTGTATGGCAGAGTCAGAAAAGAACTCTTGACATAAGACTCAACCTATGTAGTGTTGGAAATGCTCTTTTTCAATCTTTGGGTGTCAGTTGAATCATACTTTGATTAAAAACTTCAAGTTCTGGAATTGGACTGTTTTGATTTAAGTGGTGGCATTGCCTTTGTTTAGCTGTGTGACCTGGGACTAGCTGTCAATCTTCTGCATGCCTTTCTTTTCTCATTAGGAAAAAAAAAAGAGATTTTGTGAAGGTTAAATGATTGGTATTTGTTGGAAGGGTTCAGAAGTGCATGAGTTATTAGTAAGTGCTCAATTAAATCCAGCTGTTGTTTTTATTACTGAGTGTAGGTAGCACATTTTACCCCATGGAACTCCTACAACCCCGTAGTATTAGTGGGACATTTTATTATCATCTTGCTTTTCCAAATTTTTTCTTAGTAGTTAAGAATACCGGTTGGTTCTTCCTCTCTCCCCCTTCCTCTCCCTCTTTCTGCTTGTGGTTCTGGATATAGCTGTCATATACTATCCCAGCACCTGCCTGCATGCTGCCATGGTTCTTGCCATGAAAATAATGGACTAAACCTTTAAAACTGTAGGCAAGCTAGCCCTCAATTAAATATTTTCTCTTATAAGAGTTGCCTGTGCTGGGTGGTGTTCATACCTTTAATCCCAGCACAGGAGAGAAAGAGGCAGATAGATTTCTGTGAGTTTGAGGCCAGTCTGGTCTATAGAGTGCATTCCAGGACAGCCAGAGCCATACAGAGAAATCCTGTCTCAAAAAGCTGTGTGTGCTTTGCAATGCAATATGGAGGTTTCTCAGAAAATTGAGAATCAATCTCCCCAAGGACCCAGCAATACCACTTCTGGGTGTATACCCTAAAGAGGCACATTCACACTCCCATGCTATGAAATAATGCTGTTCATAGCAGCATTATTTGTAATAGCAAGAACCTGGAAACAACCTAGATGTCCCTCTACTGAAGAATGGATTAACAAACTGTGGTACATCTACACAATGAAATACTACTCAGCAGTAAGAAAAAATGATATCCTAAAATTCACAGGCAAATGGATGGATTTGAAGAATATCCTCCTGAGCGAGGTATCACAATCTCAGAGAGATAAGCAGGGGATGTACTCACTCACTAGTGGGTTCTAAACAAACAAACAAGAAAAAAAAAAGCCAAACATACCCAAGCGACAAACCACAACCACTGAACATCTTGGGATCAGAAACACCCTGGACTGACCCTTCGGACCCCACTCCGACTATAGGAATACCAGACTCATTCTTGAGGGAGGGGGGACAAAACTGGATTTGGCCAGGAGTGGAGACTGATCCAAGCATTATTGGGCCAGTGGGACCATAGGGCTGTCTGCTCCCTGCCCAGCGAAGGGATGGGGAGTTGCAGAGAAGAGAAATGTCAAGATGTGGCGGGAGGGGGAAGGGACCTTGAATGAGGATATACAGGGATGGGAAAAAAAAATTTCAGAGGGAAAGCTGAACACAAAGAAAATATATGTGTAGCAATCTTATTTGCATTACCACCCACCCTTGATAAGCCATGCTTATGATTCTTATCCTGTTCATAGTTATTGTTAACTTTTCCTCATTTTAAGTTCATGTTACTGTTTTTTTGTTAAATATAAAATAAAGGAAAAAAAAAGCTCTGTGTGTGTGTGTGTGTGTGTGTGTGTGTGTGTGTGTGAGAGAGAGAGAGAGAGAGAGAGAGAGAGAGAGAGAAGAGAGAGGCAGGCGTTGGTCATGTTGTTTCTTTAAAGCAATGGAGCAGTGACTGTAAAAGTTAGTGGCCAAGTTATTGAACTTGCCCCCCCACCCCCCCAAACAACAACAATAACAACAAGATCAACTAAAACACTCTCAGATATACTGCAGATAAAATAAGATATGTGGATATTTGGAAGCACTGTGTCTGAGACCAAATATGTTAACGGACTGTGTAAACACTATAATATTATTTATATAAAAGTACCCATCACAATTGCTTGCTGTTCATTCTCTACATGATTGTTTTCTTCCTTTCACTCTTTCTCCATAGGAGAGATAGTTCCCATGGACAAATTTTACCAACAAGGTTGGAAATATGCAAACATGGCAAACATACCCGTCAATTTTCTTTTGAGTTGAGAACACCTGGATTGCTTCTAACCAGTAGCAAATGGCCTTCACTGAGAAGAACACTTGAATTGCTAGGCCAGTAAGTGAAAGTCTGAAGCTGTTGGATCTCCACTCTGCTCTTTCAAAGACACAGGAGATGTGGCTGTTGGTGGAATTGGTAAAGTGAAGAATACACCAAGTGGAATAGACTAGTAGCCAAGGAATCTGTTCACTGTTGGTCCTGGGAACCTCAAGGTGCAGAGACTGGGCTGAGGGGGGGAATCTAAATATGAGAGCAACTCAGTGACTATATCTGAGAAAGAAAGTCTTAGAAATAATATAAGCACTGAGAGAGACAGACATACAGATGGTGCATGTGGTAGGTCCTGTAACAGCAGCTGGTCCTGCTAAAATCCTGGCAGAGTTTTCTCCCAGTTTAAAGTGGATAAACTGGAGGGCAGCACCAGGTTTTTCAGGGCTGATTATTAGCAATGGCGATAGAAACACATTTGTATACTTCAGTATTAGTATTAAAGTACCAGGATCTTCTGATGGAGGTAGCCATTTGAAAATGTGCTTTATATCGTAAGGGAAGGTTGTGAGAAAATGGAAAGACTTGAGTTCTGTTTCTGTTTATGCCTCTAACCAGGTATATGACCTTGGCCAAAGTTTTTGAGAAGTACAGTTAAAGTAGATTTTTCTCTCCTTTGTAAATCAAGTTTGGAAGTATTATATCTGAGACCAAATTACTTATAAAATAAAAAAAAAAATTCACGAACGAAGAAAGAAAAAAAAAAAAAAAGCAACACAATCCCCAAACAAGAAACCAAAAACCCAACAGTCAAGCAAAATCCAGAGCCAAACAACCAGCTATGAATTTAAACTTGAAGGGCTAAGAAGATGTAGCCTGTGCCATCTCTGTCAATTATAAAGAATGCTAAAACATGAGAAAAACTCTCTCTGGCTAGAAAGGAGACCCGAATTCCTGAACTTGGCCCTTTGTATAATAGCAGAATTCCACTTCATACCTGACCTGCTAGCAAATGCTTTGGAGAATATGGCGCAACACATGTGATTATCAGATTGCAGAATCACCTAGGGCTTTTGGGAAATTGCCATTTGATGATGAACTAATCTGACTTGCCTTGACTCAGCTCTGCTCTGTTTCTTTCCTATTTGAGTTTCTGTCACTCACTGCTGTTTCATTCTAAGATCAATCGGAGTCAGACTAGGATCACCGAGGGACCCAACGGCTGCGACTGACACAGGGCCTTCCCGTTGCTCTGCTTTCTACTTCCTTAACTCGATTGTGCTAACTTCAGTAGACAAGTTTTAGAAGCAAATCACACTCCTGCAAAAACACACTTTCCATTCACTGTCTGCAAAAGCAGTTTCTGAAAAACTTTTCTCTTGAAGGCAAAACAAGTCAGGACACTTACCTTGCAAGCATAGAGCAGATTCTTGGCCTTAAAGTCAAAGGTGAGAAGTCAAAGGTTTGTTTTATGACACAAGGAAGAAGTTTCTATCTCGGAGCCTTGTTTTAAGTGGAAAATAGGATGTTGACTTTGATCCAACTCTTCCTGGTTTAACACAAAGGCCAGCTGTCTTTTCTACTATGCTGTCAATAACAGAGAGTTGTATTAATACAAACCTAACACTTCCGCAATCTCCGGGGAGGGCTGAGTGCCTATTTAGAGAGCAGCTTTCGGATTGGAAAGAAAGGAGTCCCGCCCCTTTTCCAAACCCTCTACCGGACCAGAGGGAAACTCAAGGCCCTGAAAGGCCATGCGTTATCATTGCTGCCTTTAGAGGGCGCCAAACTCTTATCCTTCTCATTCACCCAGACTTCATTCTCTTACATATTTTTATTATTGGAGATTTTTTTTTACATGTATTCAATGAAATATGACCATATCCGCCCACTACTCCCTGACAACTTTTCTCATCTTCCAAACACATTCCACCATAGTGGCTTCATTTTTAGTTTAGTAATTAAGTGTAGTATAAGTACACTGCTCACATGTGGATGTATGGGTTCATTGACTGGAGTGTAGGAAACATACCACTGGCCATACCTTCAAAGAATGAGTCTCCTCTTAAACTAACATAGAAGCTATAAAAAATAATAAAAAGGAAAAATAATGCAGGCCACCGCATCTTCATGCTTGGTTCTCTCTATCTCTCTCTCTTTCTCCTCCCCCCCCCCTGTCTTTTTCTTTGAGATAGGGTTTCTCAGTGTAGCAGTTCTGGATGTCCTGGAACTCACTCTGTAGACCAGGCTGGCCTCAAACTCACAGAGATCTGCCTGTCTCTGCCTCTCAAGTGCTGGGATTAAAAGTGAGCACTACCACTGCCTGACACTTGGTGTTTTCTAACTCCAGATTTGTGGTCTTTATTTTCAGGGTTCCGCAAGTGGGTGTGTCGCTCAGATTGGGTTAGCAGAGAGGCTGTAAAAACTGAGGTCATAAAATCCTTTGTAGACACTCACCTGGTCCCAGAAACAGTGGCAGATGAAGTAGTATCAGTAGGAACACCAGGGAACCAGGCTTGTTCTTACTTCCTCTCAATACTGGGAAGCTGATGAAGTGATGGTGGTCCATCTAGGCTTGATGTTGAAGGATGCTCTTCACCATGATTCACTGAACCAGAAACCAGAAATGCCAACACCTGGAGGAATCAGGAAGGCAACATGAATAAAGATGGATAGATAAGACCTGGCTGGGAAGCCCAGTGGTCTGCTCAGTTTAACTAAATGCTGTAATTTGGGAACGAGAGCCCAATGTCTCAAGGCTCTAGGCTCTTCTTTTTCTTCTTGAGACAGGATCAGACAGGATCTCTCTGTGTGCTGTCTGTCTTTCCAGCCATTCAAATTTGCTATCCTTTTGTGTGAACTTCCCCAGTGAGATTACAATTGCACACCACAATTCCTGGTTTGCAGGCAAAATATGTTTTAGCGGCAGGATCTAGCTATACACTCTTCTGTGATTTCCGTATGTAAGCACCACTTATCACAGTGGAATTTGCCTTGGTAAACCAGATAGCATGTGTGTATTGTGCCCATGGGCCAAGCAAAAGGAGCCTAGCATGAGCATTCCTCATTCTGCTATCTGTGCTGCTCTGAGAGGCAGAGTCAGCCTACAGCTACACTCTGGGGCAGGAGCCAGCATGGATATGCTGCTGAGCTGAAGGCTTTCTTTTCCCCTCTGCTCAGACTTGCTGTGGCACCATCAGGTGGGCGTGGTGGACTCTGTCCCTGTGGCTTTGCAGCTTGCCTCACCACCAGGTCAGAAGCACCAGATACAGAAACAAAGTGGATTTACTGAGTAAAAGAAGCAAGGAGACATTCCATGTCCTTGGACCTCCAGAATCCATTGGTTGCAATGAGGGATTTATCAGGGATTTCAATTCCAAATTTACTGGTGTTCAGCCCTCTGTGAGGTTGGTGTGGGATGGGTGGGGGGGTCTCCTGGCTCGGTGTGTATTTCCAAATCTGTAGCTCTTCCATTTCATCTGAGTTCATTTGGGAGTCTCTTAGTTTAGAGTGAGCTACAGTGTAGAGAGAATGGACCTCAGAATAGCAAACAGAGTTTGAACTTTGATCTTTGGACCCAATGAAAACTAGAAAAACAGTCTTAGACACAGTATTTGCAAAAGAAAAGAATCCCAAAGCTTAGAGTGAGGATGATTACCTGTCACCCTGTCCACAGTTGTCTGAAGTTAAAGGATTATAGTGCATTTGAGACCAGTTTGGATTGTGTACTAGTACTAGACACAGCTACACAGCAAGACTCTGCCTCATAAAACCCAAAGAACAGGAAAAGAGAAAAAAACCCAAATCAAAGGATTGTGTATTAAAGCACTGAGCACAAGAATATTTACTTGATGTCTGTTTTCTGTCTAATCCCTTGTGGCCTCCTGTCCAACCTCCTCTCTAGCAAAGGTATCTCACAGAGTTATGTTTAACATGGAGTGTGAAAATAAGTAGGTAGACACACCTGTAGATTCCATGGGGGTGAGAAGGAGGCCTGGATCTTCTGGCCTGACTGTTGTGTATGTCAACTTGACTCAAGCTGGAGTCATCAGTGAGGAAGGAGCCTCGGGTAAGGAAAATGCATCCGTAAGACTCAGCTGTAAGGCATCTTCTCAATTAGTGATCAGTGGGGAAGGAAGGGCCCAGCTCATGGTGGGTGGTGCCATCTCTGGGTTCTGTAAGAAAACAAGCTAAGCAAGCCAAGGTGAAGTAAGTCAGTAAGCAGCACCCTCCATGGCCTTTGCATCAGCTCCTGCCTCCAGGTTCCTGCCTGGTTTGAGTTCCTGTCCAGACTTCCTTCAATGATGAATAGTGATGCAGAAGTATAAGTCAAACAAATCCTTTCCTCTCCAACTTGCTTTGGTCGTGGTGTTTGGTCACAGCACTAGAAACCTTGATTAAGAGATCCTTCTAAGCAGTAGCAAATGGCCTTCACCAAGAACACTTGAATTGAAGGTCTGAAGCTTTCAGATGTCTGCTCTGCTCTGTCTTTCAACACAGGAGATGTGGTTGTTGGTGAAATTGCTAAAAGGGAAAAGTATGCGAGTGGAATAGACTAGTAACCAAAGAATCCATTCACTGTTATGTGCTGCAGACCACTTGGTGCAGGGATCAAGTATGGGCTCAGAGATGACTGAGTGAGTAAATAAAACCATTAGTATCTAAGTGAGGCAACACCCTTAGGAGCAAACTGTATTACATCACCAAGTACCAGGTCCTGGCTGCTACTAAATTTTCTCTGAGAAAAGAAAGTATGTAAGATATTCCTTATATCTTCATGATGTAAGCTAATTGTCTTAGTTAGGGTTTCTATTGATGTGAAGAGACACCATGACCATGGCAACTCTTATGAAGGAAAACATTTAATTGAGGCTGGCTTACATGGTAGGAAGCATGGCAGCCTGCAGGCAGACAGGGTGCTGGTGAGGAGCTGAGTGGTCTACATCTTGATCCACAGGCAGCAGGGAAAGGAGTATAAGACAGTAGGCCTGGTTTTGAACTTCTGAGATCTCAACACCCAAACCCCTAGTGAAGCTCTTGCTCTAACAAAAACACACTTACCCCAACAAGGCCCCACCTTGTGCCACTTGCCATGGACCAAGCATTCAAACACAAGAATCTGTGGGGGCCGTTACTATTCAAATCACCACATTAATCATGGCCCAAGTGTTACCATCCACTATTTTTCCTGGTTGAACTACAGCCTTCAACTAAGTATGCTCAGAAACATACAGTTTGCATTGAACATGTCTGGGAATGGGCTGGCCATTTGGGAATATACTTTCCTACCTTAATCTGCCTAGACTCCATGATTACAATCCTCATTTTTTTTTTTTGTTGGAGGAAGACACTGCTTTTCTTACCTGTTACAGCTAATAAAGCCTTTTCCTAGTCTTTATTTCTTGGATGCCCTTGCTTTGGCTTTGAACTCATCCAGGTGTAAGCCACTGAGTTTGGTTACAAGAACAGTAACATCTGGAGACAAAGCAAAAAAAATTTTTTTTAATTTTCTTTCTTTTTTCATTGTGAATAAAGCCTCATTTTTAATCCATGTATCCCCTTGCTCAAACTACCTTCCCCCTCTCACCCCTCCCAGTCACTCTCTCTTCTCCCCATCTCCTTATCCCCTCCCCAGCACTTCGCAGTTGAGGGGCATCTAGGTTGTTTCGAGGTTCTTACTATTATGAATAATGCTGCTATGAACATAGTTGAGCTAATGCTTTTGGGGGTGTGAATGTGCATCTTCAGGGTATATGCCCAATAGTGGTATTGCTGGGTCCTTGGGGAGATTGATTTCCAGTTTTCTGAGAAACCGCCATACTGCATTTCAGAGTGGCTGAACAAGCTGACACTCCCACCAACAATGGAGGAGTGTTCCCCTTGCACCACAACCTCTCCAGCATAGGCTGTCATTTGTGTCTTTAATCTTAGCCATTCTGACAGGTGTAAGGTGATGGTATCTCAAAGTTGTTTTGATTTGCATTTCTCTGATGGCTAAAGATGTTGAGCACTTTTTTATGTGTCTTTCAGCCATTTGTAATTCTTCTGCTTAGAACTCTCTTTTTAATTCCGCATCCCATTTTTAATTGGGTCATTTAAGGCTTTGGGCTCTAGCTTCTTGAGTTCTCTATATATCTTAGAGATCAATCCTCTATCACTTGTAGGGTTGGTGAAAATCTTTTTCCATTCTGTAGGCTGTCGTTTTGTCTCATTGACTGTGTCCTTGGCTTTACAGAAGCTTCTCAGTTTCAGGAGGTCCCACTTATTGATTGTTGTTCTTAGTGTCTGTGCTACTGGTGTTATATTTAGGAAGTAGTCACCTGTGCCAATGTATTAGAGGGTGTTTCCCACTTTCTTTTCTATCAAGTTCAGTGTGGCTGGGTTTTTGTTGAGGTCTTTTATCCACTTGGATTGAATTTTGTGCAGGGTGATAGGCTTGGATCTATTTGCATTTTTTACACACTACCATCCAGCTATGACAACACCATTTGCTAAAGATACTATCTTTTTTCCATTGAATATTTTGGGCCTCTTTGTCAAAGACTAGGTATTCATAGGTTTTTGGGTTATTGTCTGGATCCTCAATTCTGTTCCATTGATCCACAAGTCTGTTTTTATGCCAGTACCAGGCTGTTTTTATTACTGTAGCTCTATAGTATAACTTGAAGTCAGGGATGGTGATGCCTCCTGAGGTTCTTTTGTTGAGCAAAATTGTTTTGGCAATCCTGGCTTTCCTGTTATTCCAAATAAAATTGAGTATTGTTCTTTCAATGTCTGTAAAAAATTGTGTTGGGATTTTGATGGGAAGTTCATTGAATCTGTAGATTGCTTTTGGTAGGATTGTCATTTTTACTATGTTGATCCTACCTATCCAGGAACATGGGAGATCTTTCCATTTTCTGATATCTTTCTTCAGTGATTTAAAGTTTTTTTCAAATAGATCTGTTACTTCCTTGGTTATAGTTACTCCAAGGTATTTAAAAAGCAAAAGATTTTAAGCTGTATGGAGAGAGTCTGACATGAAAATGATAATGTGAAAGTCCTAAAAAGTTGGTGTGCCCAAGTATGAATTCTGTCAAACTCTCTTTACCTCTGTTTAAAGAGTTGTGAGATAAATGGATCCAGGTAGAAATATATATATTTACATATTACGCTCAAGAATTTAGATCCCAAAACCTTGAATAACCCTATCAAAAAATGGGGTTCAGATCTAAAAAGGGAATTCTCAGCAGAGGAACTACGAATGGCTGAAAGGCACCTGAAAAAGTGCTCTTCATCTTTAGCCATCAGAGAAATGCAAATCAAAACAACTTTGAGATACCACCTAACACCTGTTAGATTGGCTAAGAT
>PVIH01012105.1:0-65232 GCA_004025045.1 Sigmodon hispidus
GACACTCAAGTCTTAGAACTCTATTATTTAGGATAAACAGCCTTAAAGCAATCCCTGTACATTTTTTTGTATCAACATTTTAGATATTAAATTGCACTTTGTAGTTGTTTGTTAGCGGTAGTTTGACCTCACTTATGTTAGTTCCTTCCTCTTTCCCACACACTGTCTTATGGTAATCCCTGTAGTATGTAGTTTTATATCTAGTTTAGAACCTTCCTATTTAGACAAAATGGGGAGATGTAGTGGGGAAATAATGGATAGTACAGGTATGGGAGGGGCATGGTCTGCGGAGACGAGATGGAAGCAGAGCGTGGAGAGAGAGGCGGGTCTTCCGGTCCCAGGACATGGCGGCGCAGCGAGGCGGCGGCTCGGCGCGTTGCTAAAACTTTCTTTTGCACGTGATTCTAACAAAATAAACCTTATTTAAAACATACCTATTGGTGGCGGGTTTCTACCGCGATACAATTGCTTTTTAAAAGCAGATTAAATGATTGCTGTTACATTCTATTATATCTATATTCCCCTTTTCTCTGAATAGATTCAATAATCTACACTTTTAACCTATCACATCTTTATTCCCCTTTTTCCTTTTCTTTTTCTTTTTTTCAAACAAGAACCCTGAATCTAATTAGCTTTGTTTAGCTATTTTTTAACTATTACCAATAACAGTTTGTAACCAATAGTCTTAAATAATTACAATTATCTATAACCAACTCAAAGACCAAAAACACTGTCAATTCAGAACCCATCAGCTCCCAGTAGCTCAACTGTCTCTGCGGGTTTCCCCATCATGATCTTGACCCCTTTGCTTGTATAATTCCTCCTCACTCTCTTTGCTGGACTGGGAATTTGGGCCAGAATGCTGTGCCTTTTTAAAGTTTCTGTCACTTAACTTTTCTTTTCCTCATTTATTCATTGTATTTAATTCTTAGAAGTGGATGTTGGAAACCTGCATGGTACTGAACTGGGCACTCTGAATGTGGAAGACAGTGTGTGGCTTGAGCAGATTGTGAGGCCTCTGGCAGTGGGACCAGGATTTATCTCTAGAGCAAGACCTGGCATTTTGGAGCCCATTCCCTATGGAACGGGCTCAGCCTTCATACAGTGGATGGGTTTAGTCTTGCTTCAACTTGATATGCAGACTCTATTGACTCCCTGTGCGAGTTTTTACCCTCTCTAAAAAGTGGATGAGGGGTAAGGTAGGGAGAAGCTGGGGGCTAGTAGGAGGAATGGAGGGAAGGGAAACTGTGGTTGGTATGTAAAATTTTTTTAAAAATCTTTTAAACAAATAAAGAGCTAAGTAGGAACAAGCCTAAGCTATAGGCTAGACTCTCATTATTAATAAGAAAAAGAAAGGACCAAAAACACTCACCGCACCTCTTGGGAATGTGGGCACTGTGTTCTTAAATTTTATTACTGCTCTCTGGGGGGTGATGGTATTTTTAGGACATCCTGAAAAGAAAAAAATTTGTTAACTGTCAAGCCCTAAAATAAGTAGCTATATCATTTGTTGTCCACTCTCTACATAACAGCAAAGTACAGGTCTTGTCTCAGGTCCTGGTTAGAGTAGTCTGTGAAGCTGTTTCATCCCAGCCAGTCACCTCCAAACTGTCCTGAGTAGCTTGTAGACCAAATATGATATCTGGTTGATGTTTGTCAGCCTAGTAGCTTTGCCGTAGTCCATTGAAATCATTATTGTGGGGCCCCACCTTTCTTTTGGAGACTTCAAAGGTTACAGTTAGGCATTGTCATGGTTCACTGCAGAAAACTGATAAGAGACTCAAACCCAAAACAATGTACAGGAAGCTAAACAAAGCCTTTTATTTACAATTAGTAAGTACCTTATATGATCATTAAAATCATTGACAAAATGTTTAAAACATATGTATATTATTCTTATAAATTTTATATAAAATTTATACTAAAAGACTATAAGATTAGTGACAATAGAACAGTCCCTTAATTTTAGTTTTTCTTCCATCCCATATCAGGTGGCTCTTCTGATATGATACAGAGATTTTTTAAATTTTTCTTTAACAAATATACTTGAGTATAGAGAAAGAGAGAGCCACACTCCAACTCAAAAGCCAGCTTTAATTTATAATTGAGTTGGGACCTCAAATTTTCTTAGAAGTAAAAAGATATAGAAGTTAGGCAGTGAGATTTTACCCTGTAGAGTATATTGGTACCAAGAAGTTTAATTTTTCTTTGCTTGTAAATTTTTTCTGGATAGCCTTCCCTTCTGCTTTAGATGTCTAGATGTCGAAGGTCTTTTGACTTCTTAAAGATGGGTATTTCTATTTTTCTGTAAAGACAAAACCAAAACCCTGCCCCAACCATTGTTTGATGAGTTTTTCTTATAACTTAAAAAATTGTCACATTGATGGATAAGCTATCATTTCTCCTTATCAAGAAGTTTCTCCTGTTTGAATCGTCTTTATTAATTTTGGTGGTATTCATAACTTTTCTTTACCTATGGAAATAAAAGTGAAACCCTTTCCCTAACATAGCACATACCCTGTTTTCCATTCTGAGATCAACACATCTTTGAAGTAGACAGGCTGATTTAGCTGTAGTTTTTATTTTTTCTATAGTTCAATGCCTTTCTTCAGCTGTTGTTTTTTCTCATTAGCACTGAGAAAATTCAAAGTTTATAAAGCACTATGTAGTCTATTTCTGGTGGTCTTTGTTATCCTTTTCTGTTTATATAATTTAGAGTTTGATTTGAGTTTTTTAATGACTGCTTGCCCTGTAGAATTGTGTGGTATTCCTGTAATATGCTTTATATTATAAGAAGCAACATCACTGTTTCATTTTACTAGAGGCATATCCTGGAGCATTGTCAGTCTTAATTTGTACAGGTATTCCCATGATGGCCTTAAATTCTAGCAAATATGTGATTACATAATCAGCCTTTTCCAAATTCAAGGCAATTTCCCATTGAAATCCTAAAAAAGTATCTATTTTATATTTAAATATAAATTGTATATATTTTAATTTTCCAAATTCTATAAAATGAACCACATTTATCTGCCAAATTCCAATTTTATGTATACCTTTAGGGTTACTCCATGCTGGTAATGGAGTTTAGTTATAGAAGGAACAGGTAGGATGTCTTTTTACAATTTCTTTGGCTTGCTGCCAAGTGATGGAGGAATCATTTTTAAACCTTTGCTATTGATGTGAGTTTTTTATAAAATTCTGAGGCCTCTAGCACAATTTCTATTAATTTGTCAACTTCATTATTATCTTATGCTATATAGCTGACCCATATGTGATTAAATATATTTTATATATAAGAAATTATTTCTATTCCTGATTATTTCTTGTAAAAGAATAAATAATAAAGTTAGTTCTGACTCATCAGGATTAAAGTCAGCAGCTTCAATATGCAAAAAACCTCTTTCTGCATACTGAGAGTCAGTGACTATGTTCAGAGGTTCTGTAAAATTTGCTTATACCATCATATACCATATAATTCTGACTTTTAGGCAGAATTACAGGGGCTTTGAATCACTTTACTTACATTTTCTGATATGTAACCTGCCTTTTCTAATTTATTTGCATCAATATAAAATGTAGGAGCTCCAGAAATTTGTGTTCCTCATAAAACACATGTAACATCCCAGTTAGTTCCCTTTATAAATTAAATTTTTTTTGCTTTGGGGTATTTGTTGTTAACATTGTCTCCCCAAATTACTGCAGGCCCTTTGCCAGGGTTTACATTCTACCCATAATTGATCAATTTTTTCATTAGTTAAAGGTACAACAATTTCAGTTAAATCTGTTCCTGTCAATTTATGAAGTCTTAATTTTCCTTTAAAAAAATCAAATTAGAAATCTTTTCCACATGTCTTTAATATCTTAATTGGTTTGTATAGTAGAAATATCCATCACAATATGATACTTTTCCCTTTGCATTAAAATTTCTGTAACAGAATGCTTTGTGGGTAAAATAATCCAAATGTAAGGTCTGGATCCACACGATCCACATGTGCATCCTGTAATTTCTTTTCTACCAAAGTCAATTCTCTCTCAGCTTCAGCTAATAATTCTCTTGGACTATCTAAGTCCTTGTCATCATCTAAGGTTTTGAAGAAATGATCAATTTCATGATTTTTTATCCCACTAGTGGGTCATATATTAAAAGTGTTTCCTATCATTTGGAAATCATTAAGATTCACAATTTATCTCTCCTGATTTGTATTTTTTGGGGTATAATTTTTGTAGGCCTATTTTATATCTTAAATAATTAATAGATTTTTTTCAGGAGCAATTTGTAAAATTTTTTTTCATTTCTTCAAACATTCTTTCTAAATATTTATATTTGAGTCAGCCAATAAGATATCATTCATGTAGTAAATGATAGATTATGAAAATTGCTTATATGTCACTTCTAATAACTGTTGTACAAAATATTGACATAGAATGGGGCTATTTAATATTCCCTTGGGAGATCCTAACATTGATATCTCTTTACAGGACAAAAATTATTATAAGTGAGTATTGTAAAGGCAAATTTTCTTTGTCTTTTTTTTTGTAATGGTATAGTGGAAAAAAAGTCTTTAAAGTCAACAACTATAATTCTTTAGGTAACATAGAAGTCAATGAATTTCAGATTGTAGAGAGCCCATTAATTGAATCACCCCTTTACCATTCTTAGATCTATTAGTTTCTGGCCCAGAATAGCACCAAGATCTGGACCTGCCTGCAGCTGCTTAGCTCTGTATAGCCCTGAGGTCCAGACCAGCAGTCCCAAATAATCACACAGAGGTTTGTATTCTTCAGCACTAGAAGAGAAAGGGTAGGTGGGGAATGCTTGACAGAAGTCAAGAGAAAGCTAACACACTGAAGAGTAAGTATAATGCTGAGGCACACTGAAGAGGGTCCCAACTTTCCATGGACTCAGGGTAAAAATAAACTTCCATAAATGAAGATAATTATAAGCTTAGTGGTTCTCAAGGAATGGACTTTGGAGACAAACTGTTTAGGATTGGTTCCTAGCTCCTGTGTTCTTGGGCAGACACCAGGCTTTGCCGTCCTCTTGTTATCTATTCCATGTTACTCAGAGGATCAAATCCATTCATATAAATAAAACATTTATGACAAAAGAGCAGTGAACAAAACCGACTCAATAAATCCAGATTTCTATGACAATACTTGAAGTTCCCGACACAAGTACAAGGAACCCAGAGCCCTCAAAGGAAGACAGCCAGCAGGTTCCCACAAGGCTGGGAGCATTTTAACTCTATGAGCTGTGAGCTGTGAATCTCTGTTCTCCTTCAAAGACAGAGTCTGTTTACAAGGCCTTATCCGGTAATTAGGATTATCAGCCATTGATTTTCTAGTGAACAGGATGCTCAGGATCTCCTCTTGGAAGAAAGAGAAGAAAGAAGAGAAATAACACAGAGAGAGGAGGAAGAACAGGACTTTGTTCTTGGCTAAAGCTGAGATGCCCCAGTGCTATGGAAGCCCAATCTGACTCTTCCCTTGGTCTGAAACCCATCTAGAAACCAGCTGAGGCAAATTTCACTCTTGTGACTATCTTTCCAATAGTTTTTGCTAACCGTACATGGGGCTAAGCTAAAGTGAAGAAAGGAAGCACTTCCTAACACACCCTCCTAAGAAACTCAGACACCATATCCCTGTATGTCCCACCATACCCCTATATATCTAGGGATATAGCCTAGAACCCAAGCAGACTTGCTATAGTTCAGTCATATTGCTAGCTAGCTCTTTCATCCTAACTCAATCTATTTCCATTGATCTATTTAGCCATGTGGCTTGGTACCTTTTCTCAGAGTAGCATGGTCATCTTCTTTCCTCTGCATCTGCTGGTGTCTCTCCTGGCATCCCTGTGGTATCTCTGCTGGTGTCTCTGTCTGACTCCTTCTCTTCTCAGAGTTTTCTTAGTCTGGCTGCCCCTCCCACACTTCCTGTCTGTCTTCTGGCCAATCAGCTTTTTATTAAACCAGTAGGAGGGACAAATATTAACAACTTATCAGAAAATAACGCCATTATATTTTTTTCTTTTTAAAACAATAACCCTAAATCTAATATCCTTCATATAGTTTTTTTTCACCATTATCTATAACAACTTGTAACCAACACTGTAAACAAAGACAAACAGCCATTATCTATTTTGGGAGAGTGTAAACAAAGACAAACAGCCATTATCTATTTTGGGAGAATGTGAGCGTAGTTCTCTAAATGACTCCCTGATGAATGGGGGCTCTGGCAATCTCATGAGGACTCAAAGAAAAAATTAGGATTATGGACAAGTCTTTAGTGGAGTAGTCTCTAAGGCTGAGTCATCTCAGCCAGCCTCCTTGAAGTTGTTTTAGATTCAGAGCTCAGAGGAAACTGCAACAGAGGTGTTCTGAAATGCTGAATCATCTGGACCATTCATTTCCATTGGAGACTTTTCAGGGGATCTTCTTTGACCAAATCTTATTTTCTTTAACTGAGAATAAATCTACAGCCTCTCATTTTCTGTGAAAATAAAAAGAAAACCTCCAAGTAGCATATCTCTTCATTTTAATTTTAAAGTCAACTCATTTACAAAATATATAGGTTAGATCAATCCAGAAGTGTCCTGGCCAGTGGAACTTCAATGGGGGCCGACCAACCTGTGGGAGGAATGAGAGGACAGAGACACAGGAATGACAGCCAGACAAAGGTTCTGATCAGGCTGTGAAAGTTTATTCTCACACACGAGCTTGTATACTTCTCAAATGGGGAAAATGCTGTTCTGGAAAAGGTGAATGGACAAGGTGCCGGGGCCAGGTGGTTGACCATTGTGCAATGTGAGAAGGTTAGCAGTCATGGTACACTGCAAGGTTGCCTAGCAACTTAACCACTTAATGTTCTAACTGATCACTAGATGTTCTAAATAAATTACCTAAAAGAAAGGGGTAGAGGGTAGGGCTATTGTGTTAGTAAGGGAGGATGGGATTTTCCTCAAAAGACTATTATGTTAGTTATAAGAATGGAAAAATTCTTCATGTTAGTCTTAAGAATGGAGAAATGTTTTATCTCAGTTCCCTGCACAGAATCATTTATAATCAAATGTCTTTTAGCAGCATTTACTACTTCATTTTCAGTTTAAAAAAAAAAACAAAAAAAACCCTTAAATACAAGATAATAACATAGTGTCCAGATAATCTTTGTAATTTTCATCTTTACATGGCTTATTATCTTTTTACTTTATTTCTTTTTTAAGAACTTTCTCTATCTTTTTTCTTTTTTTCTCTCTCAAGCCTACATATATTTTAAACACACTCTAAATCATTTAGAGGTTTTTTTTTTTTAAAGAAATCTGTCATTTCTATATATCTCTTATCTTTTTCTGTTTCTGACCACACCTTTGCTTGGCTAGGTTAGTGACTCTACCTAGCTCCTTCTATTTTTTTTTTTTTTGGTTCTGGTCACACCTTTAATCTGCTAAAGTATGACTAGTATTAAAAGGTTGGTTAGAATGCCTGGATGGCTCCACGCAGCTCCTAGTCTAGCTTCATAGAATTTAGCCTTTTAGTAGAGGTACTGGTAGAAGCCACAATTACCATTCTGGGAAATTTTAGGTTCCATATAGCCACCAAGTAAAGCACTGCCATCTACTGCTCATGAACTCCATTTAATTATTTGCAATAGGGCCTCTTAAAAAGACTCATAAGTATTTTGCCACTAACACTGAGTCAGGAAACCTCTCTTTAAAAAGCCATGCCTCTGCTTGCCTCCAACAAACAGGGCTTTCCCAAGAAAATGCTGCTACTAAGAAGCTGTCTTTGACTCTGTTCCCTTTTTGTCTATATAAGCAGAAAGCTTAAATCCATCATATGCAGCTCATTGTTTACATTGAGGCTCAAGAACCAGCCTTGTTGCAGCTTAAGCCTCACTTCCAAAGCCCGTCATTTTATAGCTCAAGCCCACACGCCATACCAGGGTGTATCTGTACCATGGTTCATGTGAGAAACACATCTCAGAAGTTGTTTTTGGCTCCAATTCTGTGTTCTAAATCCATCTTTAAGCTTCCTAAGGCTTTATGTGGGTGTATGTGCCACACATTTGGTGCTATTTGTAATTATAAGTTTCTCACCTGAACTTTCTGGCCTTGTCCAGAAGTTTGGATCTACTCACAGCCCCACTGCCACTTTGCTCCCAAATAATCACATAGAAGGCTTATATTAATTTTATGTTGATTGACCTATGGCTCAGTCATATTGCTAGCTAGCTCTTTCATCCTAACTCAAACTATTTCCATTGATCTGTTTAGGTATGTGGCTTGGTACCTTTTCTGAGAACAGCATGGTTGTCTTCTTTCCTCTGCATCTGATGGCATCTCTCCTGGCATTCTGCTGGTGTCTCTTCTGTTGTCTCTGTCTGACTCTTTCTCTTCTCAGAGTTTTCTTTCTAGTAGCCCTGCCTATACTGCCTGTCTGCCTTCTGGCCAATCAGCTTTTTATTAAACCAGTAGGAGGGACAAATATTAACAACATACCAGAACATAATCCCACTACAATTACCATTCTTTATTTTTAGGATTTTTTGATGACAAATACAGAGGAATTCCCAGGTCTGGTGGATTCTTCAATATTCTAAGTATTTAACTGCTCCTGTACCAGATGTTCTAAGGCCTCCAATTTCTCTTTTGTTAAAGGCCATTGCTGAACCTACATAGGCTTACCTGTTAACTATCCTAAAGGTAAAGCTGTGGATGCCTTTGAAAGATTAGCAGCAATAGTTTGTTGTCATCACACAACCTAAATAGTCAGTGACTACTTCTCATAATACCTTTTAATATTTTCCCCAGAAACATACATTAGTTTATGACTCATTTTTGAGATTGGAGGAATGTTAATTTGAGTATTCCATTGTTATAACTCTCATCCTCATAAATTCATAGCAATGTTAGTAACATATGGCTTTAATTTTCCTCCCTGTTCTCTGGCCCTATACATTTGAGTCATCTTGAGCTCCGTTTTACCTGTGATATTGTTCCAATTCCCAAAAGCTAAACATTTACCTCCTGAAGGGGCCAATTTGGATGCCAAGATTCTGTGAAATTATTGTTACATCTTTATCTGTGTCTACTAGGCCTTCAATGACAAGATCATTTATTTGTATTTTTAATTTTTGTTTTCAATCATAGAAGTTTGCCAAAATATTTGCTTTATGGTTTTTCTTGAATTTTTTGTTGTCTGGTCTATAGCCATATCATTGTCCAAAGCAGTATTTTTTAGAATAAGCTTTAGGTCCTTTAATTGCTCTGGGAAGGTGTTTCCTCTATGATGACAAGATAAGACTGAACTGGATTTGACATGAGAGCCTGAAAAAGCTCCGTCAAGATGTTTTCTGAAGGCAAAAAGTTACCTTGCCTGTCTCTTGTTGACCTGCACTCATTGGTTCAATGTCTCCCTTTGCCACACCTTCTGCATACTCCAGAATTGAGTGGTGTTCTGTTGAGGTTATTCTTAGCAAAGACTTTGTTTCTGGGAATGCCTTTTTACAGTTCCTTTTTCTGTGAAGTTGCTTTCCACAGTTGTAACAATTGATATTTTAATGTTTCTTTAAACCTCTAGAAATAACCTCTCCTACCCAAATATCAACATAGTTATAAAATTCTATTTTAACTGTATCCCACATCTAATCCTCCAAGGATTAGATCCTTTTTTAACAGTCTAATTATGCTTTTGCATTGTGAGTTAGTATTTTCAAAAGACAGAAATTCAATTAGTATTGGTCTAGATTCTGAATCTGGTATTCTATTTACTGCCTAAGTTAATCTTTGTAAGAAATCTGTAAAGGTTTCTTTTGGCCCCTGGATCACTTTTGTAAAGGACTCAGTTTTTTTTCAACTTCTTCAACTCTATCTCAAGCATTCAAGGTTGCTATTCAGCATAAATCCACAGTGTGGTTACCATACTAAGATTGCCTTTCTTTTTAGCATAATCTCTGTCCCTAAGAAGTTTGTCTTTGGAGATTACAATTTCTCTAGCTCCACTGCATTGTTCTGTGATTTTAGCTTCATCCTTCCAGTAGGTCTTCCACTGTAATAGAAGCCCAGCCTCCAAGACAGCTGTAACTATATCTATCCAGTCTTTAGGGATACTTCTATTACAAGTTGACCGGTAATTTAACATTTGCTTTACAAAGGGTAAGTATATGCCATATGAGACTATTGCTTCCTTGAATCTCCTTAAATATAACATTTGTACACGAGTCCATTCAGCTCTTACACAGTTGGGATATTTCTATTACTTGGCAATTCCTATAAGATTACAAGAAATATTAAGGTTGGCTATTTGAAAGCCTTAAGCTGATTTTCTGTAATCTTATAAGGCAATTTTGAGATTGGTTCACCTTTAAATTTCTCTGTCTGGGTTGGACTATGATGTTTTAACAAGGTTTTCAAATATTTGTATCTTGGCACTCTGATGTGAGATGTTTTTCTGTATACTATGAATTATCATTGTATACAGATACATAAGGATAATGATAATAAAGGACATGATAATAAATGAACAGCTTTGGCCTATGGCAAGCCAGCTTAGAAGCAGGTAGAAAATCCAAGCATAGACAAAGGGGGAGGAAGGAGGGTCAGGAGAGAAAGTCTATGAGCTACCACACAAGAGAGCAAGATGTAATGGAACACAGGTAAAGCCACTAGACACATAGCAAGACATAGATTAATATAATTTGGTTGAGTTAAGATGCAAGATCTAGTTAGCAATAAACCTGAGCCATGGGCTGAACAGTTTATAATTAATATAAGCCTTTGTGTAACTATTTTTATAAATGGCATCAGGACTGTGGGTGGAAGATTCCCTCAGATTTCAGACCCAGATTGGTCAGAAATTTCATACTACAGCACTCAGATCAATCAACTTGACACTCATATGAACCAACTTTGCACTCCTAGAAACCAATGTTTTAGGGCTAAAACAAGAATGATCAAAAAGTGTTATTTATAATAGACATTATGATAATCCCACCTATATTGATTATCTTCTCCTTTAATGGTTCCATTTTTAAACCATCTAGAGTAATATAAAACAAAGATCAAACTTTTTCAATTGTAACACTATTTTCTATTTTTAATGTGGGATAAAAACATTCTCTTCATCTTAAACTAATTCCCCTTCTTAAGAAATCCCAATTGACTCACCAAATTTGTTGTCAATGATGATTTAGATGAGGGTGAAGTTAGGTAGATACCTCCTGTGGCAGCAGCTCAAAGAGGAGGTCCAGGGAAAGCCACAACCCACTGGAGAAGGAAACCACTGTTCAAGAATCTCACCCAGGTGATCATAGAAAAGAAGCCCTAGTGGCGGGAACTTCAAACGGAAAACCTAGGCAGCCAAGTAGTTACTCTGGCCACACGTAGCTCTATCTAACAAGTGGCTTTTTCATGAATTCGTGCCCTAAAAGTCCAATGCCAGATATGGTTCAAATTCTATTTGGTATTATAATAAATACCCAGAGCCAGATATTAGGAAAAAGATGAAATATCAGAGAGAGAGAAAACAAAACCACAGCCACTTCTCACCCAGCCAACTCCCTGGGCCTGTTTCCATGAATCCTCCAACTCTAGATCTCTCTCTCCCCAGCCCACCAAGGAAAGTGTCTGGGAAAACTGATAATTCATTGTCTTCTTCTGCCCAGCTACCTTAGTTCCTTGTTTAATTCCTAGAGCTAGGATTAAAGGTGTGGGTCACCACTCCCTGACCTTCATGCCTTGGCTCTGTAGGTGACTCTTCCCTATGATATTCCAGACTATTTTCATTAAATATACAACATATCACCAAGATGTCTTTGTTTTTTTAACCTCACCTGCCTAAGGCACTTTCTGGTTAATTTATTAAAGGAATGAACGGTCAATTTCTAGACAGAAAAGGATAGGAAGGATTTCTGGAGAAAGAAAGGAACTCAGGAAAAGAACCTAAGATTCACCAGTGAGATGCAGAGGAAATCAGACACATGGTATTCAGGAAAGGTAATGAGGCATGTGACAGAACATAGATTAGTATAAACAGCTTGATTTATGTTTTGAGAGCTAGTTGGGAACAAGCCTAAGCTAAGGCCAAACTTCCAAATTAATAAGGAGTCTTCATTGTTGCACAAATTCTGGTTGATTTAAAAGAAACTCAGAGCCATATATGGGAGAAAGACCAAAATATCAAAGAGAGAAACACCACAGTCAAATCTCACCCAGCTACCTTCCAGCTTCCTCAGCCTCATTCCTTCTTGCTTCTAATACCTGCTCTTTTCTGCACCTGCTTTAAATACCTTCTTCGCCCAGTTGTATCCCATCCAGGTTAAGATTAAAGATGTGAGCTACTCTATTGGGTAGTTAACCTTGAACTCACAGAAACACAGGAAGTCTCTGCACCACTGCCTGCCTGGGAGCCTGAAACTCCCTCTGTAAACCAAGCTGGCCTCAAACTCAGATCTGCTGGAATTTAAGGTGTAGGTCACCAAGCACTGGTCAGGCATAGGTTACCATTCCTGGTTTTTCCTATGATGGGATTAAAGGTGTGTGCCATCACCGCCTGGCTGTTTCTCCTTGTACTCACAGAGATCCTCTAGATCCCCATGCTGGCATTAAAGGTGTGAGTTACCACTCTCTGATCCTCCTAGATTGGCTGTGGATGGATCTCTTTTCTGATATTCTAGTCTGGTTTTATTAAATATATAACATATCACCGCACTTCATGTCATTATTTGGGGGGGGCTGGAGAGATGGCTCAGCGGTTAAGAGCACCCTCTGCTCTTCCAGAGGACCCGGGTTTGATTCCCAGCACCCACATGGCAGCTAACAACTGTCTGTAGTTCCAGTTCCAGGCAAACACCAAGGCAAATAAATAAATAAATAAATAAAGTTAAAAAAAAAAAAAGAAAACATGTCATTATTTGGGAGCTGGCAGTCCAAAGAAAGTCTGACTATAGGTACATACAAAAAATATCAATATGTTGAAGAGGTATCTACATAGCAATGTTTACTGTAACAATATTCATAATAGCTAAGACATAGAAACAATGTAATTTTCCATGAGCACATAACAAAATAGGTGTGTGTGTGTGTGTGTGTGTGTGCATCCATGAGTATATTCATGTATGTGTGTGCTGTCCTTTTTGGCAATATGGATGAGCCTGAAGAATAAGTGGGAAGTAAATAAGCAGGCACAGAAAGCCAGTACTGCATGAGCTCACACATGGAATTCTAAAAACACACAGTGAAAGCAATAGAACATATATGGTTGTTCCCAGGGCAGAGGGTAGGAACAGAGGGGGGAGGAGGAAAGGAGAGATGTCAGTCAGAGATTGTAAAGTTTTAGTTAGATTGAAAAGGTAATTTCTAGAAATCTATTGTGCATCATGATGCTTATTGTTAATAACAGTGTATATTTGAAAATTACTACAAGAGCAAATTTCAAATGTTCTCATGATACACAAAAATTAAACATGTTAGGTGATGTGTAATAGCTCAGTTTTTGGTTGTAAGAAAAGAAGACTCTGAGCCAAATATTGGAAGAAGACTGAACTATCAGAGAGAGGAAGCACCACAGTCAATTCTCACCAAACTGTCTTGCAACTTTCTCAGCCTAACTCCTGGTCTCTTCTGCCTGCCGCTTCTGTCAGTCAATTCTGCTTTGCCTGGTTTCTACAGCCCTTATATACCCTATCCCATCCAGGTTAGGATTAAAGGCATGTAGTCTGGAACTCACAGAAACAGAAGTACTGTCTCTGGAGTTATGGGATAAAGGGTGTTGGTCCCCACTCCCGACTTTCCCTGTGCTGGGATTAAAGGTGTGTGTGGTTGGCTAAGCTGTTTATCCTTGTATTCAAGGATCAAGGATTTCATGAGCTGTCTGCCTAGGATTTGACTGTGTGGTCTCTCTGATAGCCCAGGATTTATTAAATATTTAATATATATCCACAGTGATGGGTAGCATCTCTTATCTTTCATTAACTCAATTACCTCAACTATTAACTCTCCTCCATAAGCAAAATATTCCATAATAATCAGGAAGGACAAAGTCATCCTGAAGTAATTCTTACCCCACAATAATGAGTAAATATCTGTGGCTTAATTCAAGAGCCTTAGGTTGTGGCACTTTTATTGTTCCTCACACCATCACTACAGTAATGACATCATATTCCTGGCAGTGAGAGACAATGAAGAAATGCTATACCCCCTTAGGTCCCCATTGGCTGGTTCTAGTCACCTGACCCCTTCTTAATAGCAGAAGAACCTGGGGATTTTTGCAGATATTTATTTAATATTGATGACCACTACTGTTCAAAAAGACATATTGATGTTTGTTTGTTTGTGGATACAGGACCTCTCTGTGTAGTCCTGGCTGTCCTGAAACTCTCTATGTATACCAGGCTGGCCTTGAACTCACAAAATCCTCCTGCTTCTGCCTCCTAAGATTAAAGACATGCATCATCATGTGCCTTCTGCCTCCTAAGATTAAAGACATGCATCATCATGCGCAATTTCACAGTGATAATTCTTCCAGACTAAATACCCCAAACTGATGATTCATTGTTTTATAGTCACCTATACACTGTCATCTAATCTTTGTGCTTACTAAGATTTGGTCCTTTTTCTTAGCAAATTTGTTCGTAAAACATTGTACTTGCTACTTATTAGATTACCAGTTAAATATTATGCTGTCCAATAATAAATAGTGTTTCTATGCTGTAGCCTGAAGTTTTTTGACCTGTCCAGGTGTGGTCTGGAGGAATCTTTCCCACCTGCAGTTCCACAGCCACTTATAAAATAATTACTCAGAAGCTAATGTTAATGTGTTTGGCCTAGGCTCAGGCTCATTACTAACTAGCTCTTACAACATAACTTAATCCATCTTCCTTAATCTATGCAGTACCACGTGGCTCGTGGCTTACCTGTACTTTAAAATCTTGCTTCTTCAGGAGGCGGATTGCATCTCTCTGCCTCCACCCTTCTTCTTTATCTCCACTTGGATTTCCCACTTGCCTCTAAGATGCCAGAATAGCTTCTTTATTAACAAATGGTAGCAAAGTATATTGACAGTGTACAGAAAGACATACCACATCACTTCCCTTGTTCTCTCTAATCAAAAAGGAAGGTTTCAATTTCAACATTGCAAAATTACAAGCAAAATTAAAACAAAACAGCTATCAAGCAAGAATGACAGTTTAAAAATCTAGTCTATTTGTATTTAGCAAAATTTAAAAGAAATATTCTATTATCTACCTTATCTTTTTGAGTCTGATGTTTCATATCTAATTTACCTTTTATTATAACTAAGAAAAACTATACTTATATTTCTAATCTTTAGCTCCATCAGAGACTACAGAAGGATATATAATATTGCCTGAGTAAACAGAAAGTGCATCGCAAGCAACCTCCAAATTCTAGAAATGACAGAGACATCTGGCTACCTGGACAGTTGCCCAAAGTTTCTTTATAATGCTGAGACATCCATCTTCAGCCTACAGGCCTAGAGTCTCTGGCAGACTTTTTAGTGAAACAGAAAATTTGAAGAACTGTTCTGTCCATTTTGACAAGATTTGTCAGTTGCTTCTCCCTGTGACCTGTAGATTGTCTGAAAGTCTCTGTGAAGCAGAAACCTGAAGGACCATCTTGGCTTGTTCCTCAAAGTTCCAGAGGTCACTTTCCTACAGGTTCTACATATCCAGTTTATACAGCATACTGTTATGCAGTCAAGGCAAGAAGAGTTTCTTTTCCAGTGGCCAGCCTTTGCAACAAAGAAAGTAAACCTTATATGGAGTTTCTTCAATGCCCAATATCTTCTCAAAGTAGATTGGTGCTGCCAGGAGCAGACCTGTCTCACTGTCCAGAAAGTCTAAGTTCTTAAAACATTTTAAGCACCATATTCTATAGGTCTTTGAAATGTTTGAAATATGTAATTGAAATATATCTTTGTATATCTAAAAAACTTAACTGACATGACTACAAGTTGATTATCATAGATGACTATTAATCTACATTTCTTAATCATACATTATAATTTTAAATAAATTGCATAAACATATACCTTAAACAAAAAATAGAAATATACATAGAGTAAAAGAAAATTAACCTTAAATTCATATCAATAATTTGAAATCCATATCAATGTAAAGTATTTAAAACAAGTAATGGTTTTTTAAAAATAGGTTTGATAGTCTACTTTTATCCTATCATATTGATATCCCCCTTTCTTCTTTAGAAAGACATTGACTATAAAACCCAAGCCCTATAAGCAAAGATAAATATCCATAGTCTATTTTGGGGGGAATGTGAGCATAGTTTTCTAGACTACTTCCCGTTAATTAGGGGCACTGGGTACTTTTATGGGGAACCTAAGAAAATTCAGAATCATGGTTAAATCTTGGCTGGAGAAATCTGTGAGGTTGCATCATCTCAGCCAGTTCCCTTCAGGGAGTCTTGGTCAATCAAACCATATTAATCTGGAAGCAATCCACAGGTTCTCATCTTCTGTGGAAACAAAAGCAGAACCTCTTTCCAAAGCAACATATCCTTAGACTCAAATTTCAAAGTCAAGATACTTTTAAAATAAATATGTTGGTTTAACTTAACAGTCTTTATCAAATGTCTTTCTGTAGTTAGCTCATTAACACTAAAAAAAATTAAAAGAAAACACAATTACATACATAATTCAGATTCTTCATATATTTTTCATCTTTACATGGCTTATTTTATTTTTATTACTTTATTTGTCTTTTTAATTTAAATACTTTCTACACCCTTTTTATTTTCTCTGCCAAGCCTATGTGCATTTTATACACATTGTAACTGTTTAGAGGTGTTCCCTATGTGAATTTGTTTTATGGAGTATCTTTTTTTTTTTAAAAAAAAAAAAAAAAAAAACTTTATTTTATTTATTTGCCTTGGTGTTTGCCTGGAACTGGAACTACGGACAGTTGTTAGCTGCCATGTGGGTGCTGGGAATCAAACCCGGGTCCTCTGGAAGAGCAGACGGTGCTCTTAACCGCTGAGCCATCTCTCCAGCCTTGTTTTATGGAGTATCTTTAATAATTTTTTTAATGAGGAAAGTTTTTAAGTTGCAAAATGGTGTGGCTAGGACCCTTGACTGCTGGCTCTGACCCACTCAGCTTTTCAACATGTTCAAGGGATCAGTTGAATCATGCTTATCTTTCCAATTCTGGGAATTCTTAATACTGATATATTAAGTATCATGGAGCTATGTTTTTAAAGTCAAAAGCAGTGGCTGGGAGGAGCCTCTTTGTACCCTGGCCTATGAGAGAGACTGAAGAAATTGTTTGCACTGCTTAGTTCATGGCAGCTGTTGGCTGGCTTCATCTCACAGGCAGCTGCTGCTGCTAGCATGAGACTATGAGACTGGAAAGCCTAGTGTGGCTTCATTTCTGTGTGTTCAGAATCTTTTTAAAGCTTTTTCACTACCTAATAGTGGGAACCATTTGTAGTCAAGTTTCTTGCCTAGCCTAGCTCCAAGGTCTGAACCAGCAGTCCCAAATAATCAGACAATGTCTTATATTGATTACAAACTGTTTGGCCTATGACTCAGGCTTATTACCAACTAGCTCTTACAATGTAACTCAACCCATTTTTATTCATCTATGTATTGCCACATGGCTCCATGGATTTACCTATGTTCCATTACATCTCGCCTTCTGGGCAGCAGCCTGCAGCTTCCTTGACCCTTTTGCATCTTTATCTCTGCTTGTATTTCCTGCCTGCCTTCAAGCTGCCTTACCATAGGCCAAACAGTTCCTTTATTAACCAATGGTAATAAAGTATATTCACAGAATACAGAAAGACATCCCACAGCACTATACAACTGTCAGGACCTGAGCCTAGGAATCTCCCAGCCTAAGGTGTGATAGATAGTGCTAGACTGTGAGCATGTCTTAGAATGTATCTACTACACCCCCTTTGTGTCTCCCTAAATGCTGATTATCCCCCAGCCCTAATTTCTTCCTTAGTAAGATCAAAGCAATGTTTTTCCTATAGGAACTGGGGGCTCTGTGGAAAATACAGCACAAATTGTTCCCATTCTCCCAAGAGGAAAGTAGTCCTTTTGGTCAATTTGATAAAGAGGACAGCACCCACTGTGTCCTGTAATATAAGCAGCAAGGTTCACAGAGGATGATGGCAAAACTTCTGAGGGCTGGGGAGATGCTCACAGGCTAAGAACACTGGCTGCTCTGGCTAGGACCTGAGTGTACATCTTGTTTTGAAAAAATTCAGACCACAACCTTAGGGAGCAGAACCCTATGTGAAGTCTGTACATCTCATAGTGTCTCTGGCTGATAGCCTGCATTGCAGAATGATCCCAGAAGATAAAAAGAGCTACTTCCCATTCCTGCCTGATCCAAAGGATGGGAATCCTGCTAATGTCCTCTAGACAAGTGTGTGAATGAGGGTGTGCTTCTCTGAGGTGTAGTCCTCCATGTTCTTGGTAATAGGTTCACCTGTGTTAACAAATGGAAACCCTGAAGATGTGCTGCAGCTCTTGGGGCTAACACCACCTCAAAGAAGCCACTGTGTGTGATGACTTGTCTAGTACCCAGGTACAGACTGGCACTAAGATGGAGAGGTCACAATGTTCACAGGCGATAGGGGTTCCAATCCCTAAGAATTTCAGTAATGACACCATGTGCATGTGTAGTATGCTCCATGTATGAGTTAGTACCTCCAGTGAGGGGACCAAGAGCCACAGATGGCTGTCTCACATCTGTTGGGTTTTACATTAGTTTCTTTTCTCAGTGATTTGCCAAAACACCTGACAAAGATCAACAGGAGTCAGGGGTTTATTTTAGCTTATAATTCAAGGACTAACAGCTCCTTATGATGGGAAAGGCTAGTAGGAGGATGGGGGGTCACAGCTCATCCGCTATTGGGAAGCAGAGCGATCAATGTTCAAGCTCCTCTTGCCTTTGATTTGTCTTTTCCCTTTGTTTATTTGGGGGTTGGGGGGGACTTCAGCCCAGTTTTCTCATCTCAATCTAATCTAGAAATTCTCTCACAAATATGCCCAGAGATGTGTCTCTAATTCAGTGTTAATATAAACCATCACAAGCCTACCAAAACAAAACTACCCCTTATCCCCTGCTGTGAGGGGATCTGAAGATCCAGGTGCTCCTCAAGGCTGATTGACTCCCTCCATGCTGAGGCTCTGGAAATTTATCTCCCTAGTAAAAGGAATATAACAATGCCAGCTTGTGAACATGATGATGTTTTTCAACATTATATATGCTATCCAGGATTGGTCAATAAGAATTTTCCCCAAATTGTCAAAACATTGGTAGATATACAATAGAAATATAGAAATATACATAAAAGAAAAATAAGATCTGAGATAAAAGGAGAGATGTAGAACACAGAGCTGCAAATGAGACAGAGAAATAATAAATGAGCAAAGGTTTAGACAGAGAAAATGGAGAGAAAAGGCTCAGTTCAATGAGACAGACACGAGATAAAGAGACAAACATGGAGAGAGCTGAGACGCACAGACAGGGAGATGCAATAAAGAGAGAAGTAGACAGAGGTGACGGCTGAGTGGAGATGCTCTCATTAGTTACATGCATCTAATCACTTCTGAAACCAACCCCAGCTTCCTTACAACATCAACAAAATAAGATTAAGTTGAGCTTTTATCATTTGCAACCACAAAAGTACTTTTCATTGTTGACTATAATTCTCAAAAAATAAGTGAGTCCCAAAGTGACTTCACAGGACACATTTGAAACATTGGCAATGAGAAGTCACAGCATCCATCCCCAACAATTCTATGATGTTTAGTTACACTGTCCTCACCAACCTGGAAGGGGCTGTGGAGGTGTGAGAACAGGACACTGCAGAGCAAAAGGCAAACCAAGATGATGTGACAGCAGATGCCTCGCTACTCAGCCCACCTTAACATGGAGCCCAGGGTGCTTTCAATCACCTTTGTAGAAATCTCTACTTCCAGCCACAGCTTGTCTGGATCACCTCGCCCTACAGCACTCCCACCCACCTCACTCAGTTAGGGAGATTCAGGACACACATAATTCAGAATATGTTTAATTATGAAAAAGAGGCAAATGTTTTCAGCACATCTCTTCAGCAGCCCTGTGGGACAGTGGAAACAGAAGGCCTGGGGATCTTAGTAGATCATGCTGCACACAGTACACAGACAAAGACTCTGGAATCAGTTCAGGAGCAGAGCCACAGAGTGAGCCTTGGGGAGAAGGGAATCACAGGAGCTGAGCTGGTGGGTACACTAACAGCATGCTAGATTATGAATCACCATGAATCACTGAAGAAGCCCTGTGAGAGACAGAGAGAGGGAATAGTCATGGGAGGTGCCTGGAGATGCCTGACTCTCCTCCTGGATCCCATAGAATTAGACCAAAAAAAAAGAAGCTTGTGTCCTGGCCACACACCCCATCTTCCTGTTCACCTGTGCAGAGGTAAAAAGCAGCTAAAGGGGGCACAGAGCTTTACAGGACATGAATGTGGGGGAGGGGAAGAGAAGCCACCATCCTCCCCGGGAATATGAAGGACCTGATCTTTTGGGTAATTTTGGGGGAATCTGTCTCTTCTGCAGGACGGCCAGCATCTTCCCACCATCAATGTTCATGGTCATAGTCTCCAGTGTGGGGCACAGAGAAAGTAACGTCTTAGTGTCTAAACTCAAGTATGACTCAGGCTCCACTCAAGAGGCCACTTCAGTGATGGTGACAAAGGCCTGCTCAGGGACAATCTCTGGAGCTTCCTAGACACTGGCTATGACATTTTCAACCTCACATCAGAGAGAGACAGGCTATGAACCAGGATTGTGTCAAGTACACCACCTCACGCCCTTCCTTAACACACACACACTTAGATAAGGGCTGAAATATTACCTGCTGGAGGAGGCCCTTGAGATCCTGTAAAAGAAAGCCAAATAGAGAAAAGTCTTGTTATAAAAATGGACTCTCTCACATAGCCCAAGAGGCAACAGGACATGAGAGCTAGCTGAAGATATTCTCTTATCGTGTGTCCACTAAGACCCTGAGCTCCTCCTAAGTGGGTGAACCTGCCACCGAGAGCAGGGAAAGCGGGGGCCGTGCTCTCTCAGCAGTGGAAACTTCTGGAAAGGAGTCAGGAAGACAGTGAAGACAGTGATAGACAGTAGGAGAAGTACCGGAATGAACTCTGCCATGACTCTGTGGCACAGTCACACACAACCAGCAAGGTCTCCCATGTCCTCTCCACCCGGCCCAGCTCCTTCCCTCGGCACAGCACACCACCCCGGTTTCCCCAGAGCTCCTCACCTTTCTGACTCCTGTGACGGACGAACAGCCCCAGCCCAAGGAAGATCAGCCCCAGCACGAAGCCCCCAATGCCACTCAGCAGCTTGCTCTGGGCAGATTCGGACTGTGCCCCTGGGGAGCAGAGCCTGAGTGTCAGCTTTGACCCCACATATCACAACAGCCCTGACTGAGAGCCTAAGGTCAGCCTGAAGGAGATGGGAGGACCTGGTTCTCCGTTCTGACCTTACCCAGGGCAAGGAATGGCCTAGAACTCAGCAGTGATGGGGAGAGGGAGAGTGGCCAAGTGAGAAAAACTAAGTGGATACTGCACCCAGACATATCTATAGCCTTGGGCCAGAATACCCAGTCACCAGCCACCATTGCCAATTCCTCTGGATATTAGGAACAAGTTCCCTGTGTGCAGTGATCACCCAGAACCATGGTCAGGAAAGACGATTAGGTCAGGATTCTCCTGATGTCCTTACTATGAGGCAAGAGATCTAGTTTCTGTGGTTCTCAGCTCAGTAGTGAAATCAGACTTTGAGGACAAGTGGCATTGGATGGGTGGATGGGTGTCATCAGACGGATGGGGTAAAATCCCTTGTCATACGGGGCCCACAGTGAAAGAAAAGTTTCCCTTACGCCACTCCACAGTGACAGGGCTCTGCAGGCTGGGGTGCTCCACATGGCAGGTGTAGATGTCACCCCGCTGAGGGGTCATCTCCAGCATGACCATGATCTGGAAGGTCCAGTCTCCATTCTGAATAAGCTTCGTGGAGATGACCCCCACTGTCTCCTCCTGGTCATTCCGGAACCAGCGCACTTTGATCTGGGCTGGGTAGAAATCTGTTACTGAGCAGACCAACATGTTGTGGTGGTTGAGGGACTCCGTCCTGGACAGGGAGATGGTCACTTTGGGCTGCTCTAGAGGACAGGGGAGAAAAGAACATGAGTGAGACAGAGGACGCAAAGACAGGGAGCCAGTGAGTGTGTGTGTGAGTGTGTGTGTGTGAGTGTGTGTGTGTGTGTGTGTGTGTGTGAGACAGAGGACACAAAGACAGGGAGCCAGTGAGTGTGTGTGTGTGTGAGTATGTGTGTGTGTGAGTGTGTGTGTGTGTGTATGTGTGTGTGTAGGCATGGGGAGGGTCCCAATAGGGAAGAGGCTGGGTGGGAATGTCTGAGCTCTAAAACTAAATGAAGATCTACTCCACAAATAAAAAGATAACAATAACTAGAAAAATAACAGTGGCCATGCTCTTATATATCATGAAATGTAGTAAGGTGAAAGAAAAAATGATCATGATACCAAGTTTATAATTTTTGACAAAGAAATGCAAAAATAACTCCAACACAACATCACTTCCTTCATCTCCTCAGACTGTCATGCACAGTGAGACAAATGTCTTTCCTGACTGACTTTATACATCACACCCACTACTACAGAATCCATCTCTCTGCACTTCCTTCATCCAGTTAGGGTGTGAACAGTGTAACACTTAACGTGTTTTCAGGAAGTGAGGACGCACCACCTTCTCTCATGTCCTCCCTGCTCTGCTCTGTTGTCTGCACTCCCGCGCGCTGAGGAGGTAACTGCCACAGGAGCACACACGGGACTGTTTCAGTTGAATAAGTGGGTGCCCGTCACGTCTAAGAGGCTCTGGGAAATGGGCCAAGGAGACGATGCCACGGGCTCGGTTTGAGTGAGAGGTACCAGCACTGTGCCCTGCGAGGGTCTAAAGTGACTGCGCACAGCAAAGGACTCACCCAGGGTACCTCAAAGGGAGCTGGCCTTTAGGGGCTCGGGCTGCTCTTGTGAAGGACCATTCTCTGAACTGACCCTAACTCCAGCCCTCTTCTGGTCTTTTGGGTTGTTTTGTTTAGTATTTTCCCCTCAGATTTTGTGTCACAAACTTCGCATGATCCAAGTTAACGCGGTCTACCTCAGAACGGGAAGACCTTGCAGGGCCGGGCAGCAAAGAGCCCGCACTAGACAACCTGGGCCTCAGTCAAAGGGACAGTCGGGAACAGAATGGCAGTGAAGAGCCACTGGACAAAAGTAAGGCACATCGTACAGGCTCGTGGCCAATCCCCATTCTGCTTCCCCGAGTCGGCGACCCGTGGCCGGACCCAGCAGAGCCGGGGTCAGAGCGGAGCGTGGGCGCACGGGCAGAGGCGGGAGGGAGGGAGGGCGACCGGGCTGGGCGGGCTGGGCGGGGAGGAGGCCGTGGCAGCCTCCCGCTGGGGACCCGCGTGCGCTCACCGAGCCGCCGCAGCGAGGTGGGGACCTCCGTCTGCTCGTAGTTGTGTCTGCACACCGTCTCCAGCTCGGCCCGCTTCTGCTCCAGGAGCTCCTTCTGGCTGTTCCAGTACTTCTCGTCGGGCCGTCCCAGCTCGGTCACCGCGCGGAACTCGCCCACGTCGCTGTCGAAGCGCACGAACTCCTCCTGGTTGTAGATGTGTCTGTTCACCAGCCGCATGTGCTGCGTCCCGTTGGTGTAGTAGCACAGGCCCTTGAACTGGTACACGAAGTCCCCTGCGGACGGACGGACGGACGCGGTCAGCCTGGGGCGGGCAGTCGGGGGGGGGGGGACGGGCTGTCCTTATAAAGAAGAGTTCAAGGGAGGGCAGAGTCCATACTGATTCTCCAGAGGCACAAAATGGAGGGAGGGAGAGAACAAGAGTCAGAGAGAGGGAGGGAGGGAGGGACAGAAAGAGAGAGAAGAGAGAGAGAGAGAGAGAGAGAGAGAGAGTGTGTGTGAGAGAGAGAGAGAGAGAGAGAGAGAGAGAGAGAGAGAGAGAGAGAGAGGAGAGGGAGAGAGAGAGAGAGAGAGAGAGAGAGGGAGAGAGAGAGAGAGAGAGAACATTTAAAGTTGGGTAGAAAGGGGGAGGGGTCTGAGTAGTTGAAGAGGCGTAAATAGGATGAAAATACATTGTACGGAGTTTTCAGCTCACTAATAAAACTACGATCGGAAGGAAAATAAAATATTTGGCTGTTTCTACCACCCCAAGCCAACTACCTGAGATTTTCTCCTGAGGGCAAAGGGCCCTCCTCCCTCCCTGACCCAGGGGGCATGTACTCTCAGCAGAGCCTGGTCTGCGCAGAGGAAGGAGATCTAGCTGATCGCTGGGGGCTGCCGGCCTGGGGCCTGGGCCAGCCTCTCAGCAGAGCATCTTAACTGCAAAGGGGAAGTCACAGTGCGCGGCGGGTCTCACGGGTCGGGAGGGCTCTCTGCAAAGTCCTCTCCTGTCCCTGAACTGAGGGATCTCCCGCTCTGTGGTACACATTTCCCTTCTATGCATAATTTTTTTTCTTGGAAAATTGATTTATCAACTCTTAGTCCTCAAGCTCCCAACTGATGAAGAAATTTAGACTCTGGTCTGCTGGCTTCTTTCAGGGTTAGAAGCCAAGATTTCGTCTCCCTTAAACCTCCATTCCATATCAGGAATTTTTCTCAAATACCAAAGCTACAAGACCAGCACTGACCCGTGCTTCCCTGTCTCAGGATCTAGCATTTCCCCCAGACAATGGCGGGTGAAGGGCTGCTATGCCATACCCTGCTGTTTCTTCAAACATAACCCAAGGCTTCCTTTGTCCTGTACTTGGTATTAGATTTAAACTGTTTCCTCCTATTTTAGTAGGCCAGGCACTGCATGATCCTAACTTCAATATTAGAACATAAATGAGAATGTAGCTTCACCCTCTCTTTAGAGAAAATAAACTTATGATTGAAGACTCTTCTAAATTTGGGATCTTACAACTCCCCCGCCCCCACATCCCAGTGTCCCTCGGAGTTGGTCCCCCAAAGTGCTGGCTCTGGAGGGTCCTGCCCACACTTACTTGAGGAGTCTCTGCCCTCCGCCCCTGGGCTGCTCAGCACCATCAGCACCACAGCTGCTGTGAAGAGGAGGTTGGGGACCTGCATAGCCATCTCGAAGGAAAAGGTAGTGGCAGTCACCAGGACTCACACCTGCTGTGCCTCTCCAGAGAGCAAAAATCTGTAGATACTTCTGAGTACTAGGGTTGTTTCCAGGAGAGCAGCCAATCAGGACTGGGGCTGAAAACATGTCACCAGTTTCTGGGCAGACATTGTTTCCAAAGGCTCTCTGCTGTGCGAGTCTGTATCTTCATGGAGCCCCACTGGGTGAACATTTAAGGTGATGATTACCCTCAATTACAGGGTGAACCTGTCTAAACTGCAGACTGACTGTGTTTGGGGTTTAAAGGAAAAAAGGATGTCAAGTGTTGATAACTTTGGGATAGTTATTTTAAAATTCCAGTTCTTATACTTGGGGGGTTGGTCGGGGAAGTAAATAGAAGCTGTGCATTGGGGAGTGTTGATAACTTTGGGATAGTTATTTTAAAATTCCAGTTCTTATACTTGGGGGGTTGGTCGGGGAAGTAAATAGAAGCTGTGCATTGGGGACAGAGATTATCCTTATTATGTGTGATGGTCTGAGATGCCTCAGGTGAGAAAGCAGAGTTCTTGGGGAGTCGACAAGTCACTGAACTTTCTAACCTTGGACTTCCTGTAAAATGTAAGCCATGCTCTGTGCACTGTTCACCTAGAGCTTCATATGCAGTAAAGGGTAATGTGATGTGGCTAATAGCAAAACTATCCCATGTGAAGGTTGGAAATAGCAGATTAATGTCAGCCCTACAAACTCAGGTATCTTCCTTGTGCAGGAATCTATTGTATCTGCGATATGCCAATGAAAACACTTGAGAAGTTAATGAATCCAACTTTTCTCTTATGAATTCTTCTGCTGTTTAAATCCTCCACAGCCATGAAATAGGTCTGCTGATGTCAGCAAAGGCAAACTCCATAACCTTTTAGGACTTCTAGACACAATCACAGTGAGTTTCAAGGATAAAAAGCCAAGGTGTAAAGTAACAGCTTCAGGAAGGGACTTCACAGGGCTGTCACACTGTGCCAGCCTGAATGTCAGTCATCAGTGTGCGCTCCCAACATGTGTCTCCTTAGGTCTAAGTACACACTGCCTCCTATAGTTATCAGTCAGCTAGAGTGGTGCCTGGCAAACACCAGTGACTAAACAGGAAGTCTCTTTCCCTCCTTCAGTGACACCGCGTCTGTCTTCTTAGATCCCAAACAGGGGGCAGGACCTAAAAGCAAGAACATCCCCGGAACTGCAGCACCGCTGGGGTCCACGCTGCACACACTGACATAGAAAACCAGAGAGGGACGGCCCTGCGCTCCCACCAGCAGTGATGCTCGGGATGGACACAGAGCACCTCAGCCTATGCAGGGAGCATGAAGGATAATCAAACTCTGATGTGGAACCATTGCCAGACAAACATGGCCACTCAGGGAGCTCACACCCACCTCAGACCTCCACAGAACAAGGTGAGGGCTCTGCCTCTCCTGCTGCTTTCCTAATGGGCTGTGGAAGGAAGTCTGAGTCACACGGGGATTTCCAGCTCTCCCGGCCTCTTCACACAGGATTTTCATCTAGCAACAAACGCATCACCAGGAATCTTTTTCTGATTGGCTAAAGTCACAGGAAGGCGGTGCCTAGGGCTTCTGCGGGTTCCTTCTGCCTCGCCCAGCCTCCTCTAGCATCTCTGCAGGGTTGTGTCTCTCCTGTGTCACTCAGGACTGTCACCCACCACTCTCCTGGCTTGAGAGGAAGGGAATCCAAACATCTCATCCCACAATGCCTTCCCTGAATCACACCATAGGGTTCTGTCACCACAGGACATTTAGGATAAGAGCAGGGTGGAGTCCATCTGACGGCAGAAGATGAACTGGTGTTCCCACCGGCCAAGGCTTTACAGGGTACATCTTCAGTTCAATAAACATAGGGGGGAAAAGGGTGTGAGCTCCTTCCAGAGAACTCAAGAAGAAACCCCTTCCTCTGCCAGCACCCCTGGGAATCAGTACATGGCCAGTGGGTTTAAGTGTGAAACTAATAACCAATTTGTCACCAGAAGGGTTACCCAGAACTCCGTCAAGTCCACTTCAGGAAGCAAGTGCACCTGTAGGGCCCTGTGGCCCCTGCTGCCGGTATTACTATAACAGGAAGGATACTCCTAGGTTTTCCTTTAGTAAAAATATATCAAGCAACTACTTCCAAGTTTCTCTTAGTCTGTTTGAAGTTATTTGCATATTTCCACTATTTGGTTCATGAGCAATGAGTTATATTAATTTCTGTTATAAATATAAAATATATATTTTATTATTATGCAGAGTTTTTCTCTTAAAATCACAGTTTAGAAAATCCAAGAAAGAGTCAAATGGGCAGCAGAGTGGGGCACAGAAGTCACTTCAATTCAGAAGATTCAGCTTTACTGACAGAGGAACGCACATCCCAGGCAGCTGCATGAGCAGATGTGATTCACATTATCTCTGTGGTCTGTGAAAACCTGCACACATCACTTTGTGCTGTATAGCTTCAATCCTGAGTGGACACCATCAGTTCATGTACCAGAAGCCTGGTTCCTAGTCCAGGGCATTACTGAGACAGCAGAATGGCCAGCACATGAGGACTAGAAGGAAACCAGACACTGGGTGTATTGGGGCTACAGAGGCTCCACCCCTTCCTCTCTCTCTCTCTCTCTGCTTCAGGTTGTTATAAGTGAGCAGTTTCTTTTCCTATGTGTCTTGCCATAATGATTTGCCTTGACACAGCCAGAAGAAAATGGGCCAAAGGACCACGGGATGAACGCTCTGAGCTGTGAGCCAAAGCAAGCTTCCTGCTTCATAGACTGATGCTGGCAACTACCACAGTCCACTGAGGACAGTGATGACCACACAGTCCACTGAGGACAGTGATGACCACACAGTCCACTGCAGACACTAAGGATAGTAATGACCACACAGTCCACTGAGGACAGTGATGACCACACAGTCCACTGAGGACACTGAGGACAGTGATGACAGTTATGACCGTGATGACCCCACAGCGGCAGAGCTGGGCCTGGATTGGAGGGCCGGGGCTCACACAGGTTGACATAGGCATCATGCTGTTCAAAGGCTTTGGGGGAAAGGGGACACTAATGTTAGTGACAGGAGCACCCTGCCCTCCCCCTCCTGCATTGTCAATCCTGGTGGGTGCACGGGGAGTGTCCGGCTCGCAGGAGCTTCTCTCAGCACTGTCCTCTTACATCTTTACCTCACCGATGCCACCCTGGCCTGTCCCCTCCCAGACTAACACTGGCCATTGCTGCACCTGCCATTCCGTACAACGCTCAACACCAGCATTTTTACTATTATAGTAAGAAACTGCCCCTCCAAATTCCTTAATAAAAATTGCTTTGCAAAACAAAAAAGTAAGAAAATAGGTGCATAAGATTAGCAGTCTATACACACAGACAAGAAGAACCACCAAGTGACACAAAAGGTGTTTTGTTTCTATCACATGTCGGGCTATTGAGAGGAGAAGAGTTGTCTTGGCTGAAGGAAACACTCCCAGGACCAGAACAGAAGCAAAAGTGAAATGTCCTTTAGGAATAAAAATTAATTAAAAAAGGTAAGAAGTTGTTCCAGTCAGACTATCACACAGCATCGCTGGTCCAGTCATGTGTGGTGTGGGGCAGCATCTCCTGTCTCAGGCAGAGAAAGGCATTAAGTGAATTTCAGAACAAGGCTGGAGTGTGGGAGCAGCAGATGATAAAATCCCCATCAGCCATATGAGCAAGCAGACTGAAGAAAGGACACAATGCACCAGGTTCTTCAACAAGAGACTTCCCAAACATCTGTGGACATGGTGTGGCCTGACCTTGCCTGACCTTGCCTGGCCTTGCCTGACCTTGCCTGGCCTTGACTGACCTTGCCTGACCTTGGACATTAACATAGTTTTCTTCATTTTTGTTGTTGCTGTTCAGTTTTCACAGAGCAATAAACACATATAAGCAGTTGTTAGCAAAAATAAAATGAAACCTTTGACAGCTTCATTTTAGATAATGGTTAAAACCTCTAGAATAGGAAAAACTGCAAAAATCCAGCACCAGAAAAGCTGCAGTCTTCCCATCAATAAGTGGGAGAGTCGCTGGATGGAGAAGAAACACAGGGGCCAACAGATATCTGAGAGAGTGTCCAACACCCCAGGACATCAGGAAAATGAAAATCAAAGCACTGAGACCCCATCTCACCCGTCAGACTGGCGGCCAACCAGAAAGCAAACAACAGCAAACCCTGGTGAGGAAGGGACTTGTGTGGCGGTGTGCACTACTTGGGGTTGTCTAGTCAGGCTCAGTCCTGCAGATTGAAAAAGACACAGACACTCGGATCATTCGTTCAAAGAGAATGCCATTTATTGAAAGTCAATCTCAGTCTTATATACCAGGTGCTTTCAGGGGCATAGCACTGTGGAATTTCCCCAGGAAACTACTGGGGAAAATTACTGGCCAGGTAAATAACTGAAACTTCCTCATCTAACCATCCAACTTCCCCGGGACAGAAAGATAGAAACATACTAGGCAGGGCATGGAGCTAGCAATCCACAGGCTGTGTCCTTCAAGGCTCAGAGTGCAGGTGAAGGTCAGAGCAGGGACCTACAGCCCGTATTTATTGTGCACAGATGTGAAAATTGGTACAGCCATAATCCATGTGTGGGGGGGTTCAAAAAACTAAATGCAGAACCATAATACAGTTCAGCTGCCCTACTTCTTGGTGCATCCTGAAAGGACTCAGTTCTACCACAGAGACTGTCCTGTACTTTTTTAAAACAATTTCCATTCAACATTTAAAAAAAACTGTCCTGACTATGACCTGTGATGACATGTTACATATTTAATAAAACCTGGAATATCAAGAGATCAACCTACAGTCAAACTAGGCAGAGGTATCTCCAGAAGTTCCAGGAATAGCAGAGCAATGGTAACTCACATAGCTCCAGGAGTTCTGGATCTCTGTGAGTACAAAGCCAAACATCTGGGATTCAATGGCACATACCTTTCATCCCAGCACAGGGAAAGCCAGGAGTGGTGACCTACCCCTTTAATCCCAAAACTCCAGAGACAGAGATCTTTTTGTGTTTCTGTGAGTTCAAAGCTGACTACCAAATAGAGTAGCTCCCGCCTTTAATATTAACCTGAATGGTATACAGCTGGGTGAAAAAGTATTTAAGGCAGGCTTGGGAAAACAGCAGCAATTAGAAGTGACCAGAAGTAAGGCTGAGGAAGCTGGAAGATAGCTGAGTGAGATTTGACTGCGGTGTTTCTCTCTCTGATATTTCAGCCTTTCCCACATATCTGGCTCTGAGTCTCTTTCAGTACAATCATAATTCATGCAACAATGACCTAAACAACCAACAAAACAGTGTGCCAAGCAGTGATTGACAGCATTCAATGACTTTCTGTAGAAATATTGCATAATTTCTATTTAGTATTATAATAAAAACCCAGAGCTGGATACAGGGGGAAGCTGGAATATCAGAGAGATAGGGAAAAACCACAGCCAATTCTTACCTGGTGAACTTCTCAGGCTGAACAGAGTGAATCCTATCTCCTCAGACTGACTGTTTGCTTAGATAGACTGAGACTGGCTTCTGCTTTCTCCTACCTTATATTTCTTTCCCCCACCCAGCTATTTTACTTACTGGTTCAACTCTTCTAGAGCAAGGATTACAGATGTAAGCTACCACTGCCTGGCTGTTAGTCTTTGAACTCCTAGAGATCCACACAGATCCCAGTCTCCAGAGTTCTGGGATTAAGTGATGGGATTAAAGACATGGGTCACTACTCCTGACCTTCATGGCTTCACTCTGTGGGTGGCTCTGGGCCTCTGATATTTCAAACTATTTTTATGAAATATACAATATATCACCACATATCCTCTTTTGTGCAAAAAAGGGTTATAATTAATATAAGAAAAACTATATATAATAGGTACAATAACTATATTCAAAATACACAAGCAATAATTACATCAATAATGTCTGGTCTAGAAACAACTGACAAGTTCAAAGACTATATTTCATTAATTATTCTATTTTGGTAAATTCAAAGGATTGTATCTAATTCACCTTCTATCTAACAAGTATTACCAACTGGAAACTATCTTTTGATGTTTCTCAAATTTATATACTTTATATTATACTCTTAATGAGTTTTGTTTCTAAATCTCTAACTAGGAAATTATAACTATCTAGTCTTCAACTCACTCAAAGACCCAAGAAGGAAATAATATTAACTACATAAACAGGAAGTGCAAGCAAATGACTTTCAAAAAATGTGAAAAATGACAGAAACAGCTGGCTTCCTGGACAGTCACCTTAGGTTCCTCTGCAGTATTGAAGCATCCATCTTCAGCCTACAGGACTAGCATATCTGACAGACTTCTCTGTGAAGTAGGATATTTTTTTAAAAAAAAAAAAACAACTTTATTTTTATTTTTAATTATTTGCCTTGGTGTTTGCCTGGAACTGGAACTACAGACAGTTGTTAGCTGCCATGTGGGTGCTGGGAATCGAACCCGGGTCCTCTGGAAGAGCAGTCGGTGCTCTTAACCGCTGAGCCATCTCTCCAGCCCTGAAGTAGGATATTTTTAAAGACCTTCCTACCTTGTCCTGGCATGGCTAGGTAGTTCTTTTTGGCATGTCTTGCTTGTCCATTTCAGACATCATACTGTCAATAGTCAAGGCAAGGGCACTTTCTTGCCCAGTAGCTAACTTTTGCCACAAAGAAAGTCAACTCCATGTGGAGTTTCTTCAGTGCCCATCATCTTCACTAAAGTAGACTAGTGCTGCCAGGAACAAACATGTCTTATTGTCATAAAAATAAAAAGAGCCTATGTTATTAAGATATCTTAAATGCCATATTTTGTAGGTCTCTTAAGTGTTTAAAGATGACATGTCTATCTAAAATATATCTCTTTTTGACCTGGAAAACATACCTAATATGACTGTAAGTTTGATTGTAATGACTAACTACTAACTTGCATTTCTTTATACCCTAATTAATTGGTAATAATAACTTTCAAGGACTAGTAATTTTTATTACACTGTTAGATGAACTGTGTTTTTACAATACCTTAAATAAGAGTAGAAATACATGTACAATAACAAAATTAATCTCAACTTTGTACCAATATATACAATTTGAATAATACAAACATTCAATCCAATGTAAAATATTTAAAATTAGTAATTGTTTCTTAAAAGTAAATTCAATAATCTACCCTTTTATCCTGTCATATCTGTATTTCCTTTTTTCTTTTTTAAAACAAAGAACCATGAATCTCCCTTGTTCAGCTTTTTTCTTAACCATAACCAATAACAATGTGTACCTAATCACCTTAAATAATGACTATTATCCATAACCCATTGAAAGACCAAAAACCACCCACTCTACCTCTTGGAAATGTGGGTGTCATGTTCTGAAATTTTCTTCTTGCTGTGACAGCATCTTTAGGGAATCCTGAAAAGAGAAAAATTGTGTTAATTTTTAAGACCTGAGACAGGTAGCTGTATCATTTGTTGTCCAGTCTCTGCATGATGGGAAAGTGCAGGGCTTGTCTCAGGTCCTAGCTAGAGTAGTCTGTGAAGCTGGTTCATCTCAGCTAGCCACCTCGAAATTGTCCTGAGCAGTTTATAGTCCAAAGCCAATCTCCAGTTGGTGTTTGTCAGCCTAGTGGCTTTGTCATAGTTCATGTAAAATTACCATTATAGGGTTCCATCTTCCTTTTGGAGACTTCAAAAGTCACAATTAAGCATCATCATGGTTCACTGCAGAAAACTGATCTGAGACTCAAACCCAAAACAATGTACAGGAAATGTAAAGCCTTTGTCTAGAATTTATTACTACTCTATATAAACATTAATATCATGACAAAATGTTTACAACATGTATTATTCTTACAAATTTTTATATAAAATTATATATCATAAGATTAGTAGCAATAGAATAGTCTCTTAACTTTGGTTGTTTTTCTGTTAGATGACAGGTGACTCTTTTGATATGGTACAGAAACTTTGCATTTCCCTTTAACAAGCATAGTTGGATTTAGAGAAGACGAGAGCCACACTCCAACTCCAAAGCCAGCTCTAATTTATAATTGAACTGGGACCTCAAATCTTCTTATAAGTAAAAAGATATAGATGTTATGCAGTGATATTTTTACCTTGTAGAGTATATTGGTACCAAGAAGTCTGATTTTTCTTTGCTTGTAAATTTTTTCTGGATAGCCTTGTCTTCTTCTTTAGATGTCTAAATGTCCAAGGTCTTTTGACTTCTTGAAAATGGGTATTTCTACTTTTCTGTAAAGACAAAACCCAAACCCTGCCCCAACCCTTGTTTGGTGAGTTTTTCTTACAACTTATAGAATTGTCACATCGGTGGATAAGCCTTCATTTCTCCTTATCAAGAAGTTTCTCTGGTTCAAATTGAATCTTTATTAATTTTGATGGTATCCATAGCTTTTCTTCACCTGTGGAAACAAAAGTAAAACCTTTTCCCAACCCTAACTTTGGGGAGGTTCCATTTCTAATCTTTATCAATTTTGATTTATGGTTTTTCCTGATTTTTTATCTTTTCTATAGTTGTTCTATTGTCCAAAGTAATATGGTTTCTTAGAATAGGTCTTTGATTCTTTAATTGCCCTGGGAAGGCATTCCTTTACAATGACAGCATAAGACTAGACTGGATTTGATACAGAAACCTGCAAAAACCATCTCAGGGCATTTCCCAAAGGCAAAAAGTTACCTTGTCTATCCTTTATTGACCTGCACTCATTGGTCCAATTCCTGCCTTTGCCACACCTTCTGCATACTCCAAAAGAAGTCCATTCTCTTGGGATTAGTTTTAGCAAAGACATTGTTTCTGGGAACACGGTGTTTACAATCCCTTTTTAGGTGACCTTGCTTTCTACAATTGTAACATTTGATATTTTGAGTTTTTTAAACCTCTAGAAATATACTCTTCTACCCATTACCTTCATAGTTATGAGATTCCAAATTAATTGTATCTCAGATCCAATCCTCCAAGGATGCTGATCTTACCTTTATCCTTTTGCATTATGAATTAGCATTTTTGTAAGCCAGAGGTTGAATTATTATTTGCCAAGCTTCTGAATTTGGTACTATTCTATTTACTGTAGATGTTAATCTTTGTTTTAAAAAAATGTAAAGGTTTCTTTTGGCCCTTGGATCACTTTTGTAAAGAATTCAATTTTCTTTCCTACATCTTCAATTCTATCCCAAGCATTCAAGGCTGCCATCTGGCATAAAGCCATGGTGTGGTTATTATATAAAGATTGTCTATCAGCATAAATTCCTTCCCCAAGAAGTTGTTTTTGGGATATTTCAAATTCTCTATCTCTATTGCGTTTTTCTTTATTTTAGCTTCATTCTCCCATTGGGTCCTCCACTGTAATTGAGGCTCAGCCTCCAAAACAGCTGTAACTGTATCTTTCCAGTCTTTAGGGATAATTCTGTTACAAGTTAACTAAGAATTTAACATTTGCTTTGCAAATGGTGAGTGCATACCGTAGGTAAGTAACTATTGCTTTCTTAAATTTCCTTAAATCTAGCATTTGCACAGGATGTTAATTCAGCTTTTCCACAGTTTTCATCACTTGGCAATTCCTGTAAGGTTACTGAATATATTGAGGGTGTCTGTTTGAAAACCTTATGCTGTTTCTCTATAATCTTATAAAGCAATATTGAGATTGGTTCTTTAAATTCCTCTGTCTGGGTCTGAATATCTTTGTGATCTATTTTAATGTGCTTTGCTAAGACTCTCATTTTTGGCACTCATATTAACTGACTTTTTAAATGATAAAACAAAAATAATCAAGCAGATTATAATAGACACTACAATAATCCCATCTATATTATTTATTTTCTCCTCCACTGGTTCCAGTTTTAAACTGTCTAGAGTAATATGAAACAAAGATCAAATTCCTTCCTTCATATTACTGTTTCCCATTTTCAATGTGGGAAAAAATACTCTCTGTCTTAAACTAAATCCTCTTTTTAAGAAATCCCTTAAATCCCTTTGGTAAAACCAACTCACCAAACTTGCTGTCAATGACAATTCAGATGACTGTGAAGCAGGGCAGCCATCCAGTGTAGTAGCAGCCCAAGGAGAGAGTTCAGGGGAAAAAAAAAAAAAAAACACCAGGAGAGGGAAGCCACTGTTCAAAACCTCACCCAGGTGATCATGGAGAAGAAATACCTGTGGTGGGCACAGCCTAAGGTTGGAGGCTAACTCTAAACAGAAAACCTAGCCAGCCAGGTAGTGACTTTGGCCATGACACAGCTTTTTCAAAAATTTGTGCCCCAAAAGTTGAGTGCCAGATATTGCACGAGTTCTATTTAGTATTATAATAAAAACCTGGTGCCAGATATCAGGGGGGAAAGCTGGAATACCAGAAAGATAGGGAACAAACTACAACCAATTCTCACCCAGTGAACTTCTCAGCCTGAACAGGGTAAGTTCTGTCTTCACGGATCCTCAGATTGACTGGTTGCTCAGACAGAACGGCTGACTTCTCCTTCTCCTGTCATATATTTCTTTCCCTGCCCAGCTGTTATACTTCCTGGTTCAACTCTATTAGAGCTGGGATTAAATATATGAGCTACCACTACCTGGCTGTTAATCCTTGTACTCAGAAATCCAAATGAATCTCAAATCTCAGTCTCCCAAGTGATGGGATTAAAAGTGTGGGTCACCACTCCATAATTTTCATGGCTTGACTGTGGGTGATTCTGTCCTCTGATGTTCTAGACTATTTTTATTAAATATGCACTATATCACTATAGTAAGGACTTCCACAGTTACCAATTTTAACTTAGTAGTCTTATGTCACCACATGCATAGCTTGAAAGAGGTGCACAGCAGTTCACATGTATGTATGACATTGTGTGTGTGTGTGTGTGTGTGTATGAGAGTGAGTGTTCATCTCTGTGTGTATAAGTGTATTCATCTCTGAGTGTGTTGTGATCATGTGCATACTGTGAGAGTGTATATACATGCAAATGTATGTGCATGCATGCATGTGCAAGTGTGCTTGCATGTATGTGTGCATGTGTGTTTGTGTGTGTGGTCATGTATGTGATTGTGCTTGTGTATGAGTGTTAGATTTCATGTGTGAATATGTGTGGTTGTGTGTTCAAATGTATACATGCACTTATGTTTGTGTGAGCTTATGTGTGAGTGTGCGTGTGTATGTGTGTGTGCATGCATGCATGCGTGTGTGTGTGTGTGTGTGTGTGTGTGTGTGTGTGTGTGTGTGTGTGTGCTGGAGGTCCACTCCAGGTGTTTGCACATGCTCTGCCTCAGAGCCACATCCCACCCTCCTTACTGATATTCAGTGTTTACATCATACCCTACATTGAGTAAGATTGGACTTCTATCATTACAACAGCTAGTAAATTAATCGGAGATGGGCTGTCTCCTCTTGTTTTAATGTTAATTATTTTTATTTATTTAATTATTTGGTGGCCTTGTCTAACAATTTTACATTAATTTAACAGTTGACTCTAGCTTCTCTGAGCTTCATGGAGTAATTCTTGCTTTTCTAGTGCGGTGCATCCTCATCCAATCTTCATGAAGACTGGGTGCCAGCTTCCACTCACAGCAGTAGCTGGGTTTTCCCTCATTGTGGTTGATAGCTCTAAATCTCCTCTTAAATGCTGAGCTCTGTGTGTTTCTGTTGTTTTAATTCTATGACACACTTATGTGTCTGGGTGATGCTTCCTATCACTATAGCCTTTGTGGGTGGTTTCATTTCTTACACTTTTATTATTTGTGCATTTCTTACTTTGAAAATGAATCTTTTAGCCTAGAACATTGTTACTGACACCACAAATAAGAATTGCCCATGTGTTCTGCTCAGGCTCATGGCTGGTGGCAGGTGTTAGAATTTCAGGCTTCTAACAAGGAAGGGGATCTGGTTGCTCAGGCCTGGGGCCTGAAATCAGTTGGCATTCTGGGAAACAGTTGCAAGTTGAATTCACATTTATACCAGCCAAGGTCCAGGCAGGAAACAGACAGCAAACTCAGGTTTGTTGAGAGGAGTCTGTCCTGGACCTGGTTACAAGCTGTGACATCTGCGAACCAATCACAGAGTGCATTGGACTAGGGAGAGCCGTGAAAGGCTGCCTCGACTATCATCTTGTGGTTTGAGTAAGAAATGTGTTCATATGCTCATGATTCTGAATAATTGCCCACAGCAGTAGTGTCTGAAAATGTCACAGGAATTTTAGGGGGTAGAGCCTTATTGGAGGAAGTATGTCTCTGGGGGTGGGCTTTGAGAGTGATAGCTTTGCCTCACTTCCTGTCCTTTCTCTCTCTGTTTCCTGTATGTGGATGAAAATGTGGCCAGCCAGCTTCCCGCTCCTGCTGGGGTGGCCATCCCTGCCTATCGCCATACCATTCCTGCCTTCTGCAGAGCCATCCTGCCATGATAGACTCTGTCCTGCTAGAACAACAACCAAAATAAGCCCTTCTCTCCTAGGTCAAAATGTTTATTACAGCAACAGAAAAGAAGCCAGTGCACATCTCAAGCTTGGCAGCTGAAGGAAGAGAGGACAGGACCCTGCAGTCAGAGTCCGTCCAGAGGGAGCCGCCTGGTAACACCGGGGCCTTGCTGAGCAGAACTCAGCCTTCCAGGGCTTGCCGAGAGACAGGCTATAGAAGAAACAGCATGGCCTCTGCCACCTTCCTCTGCTCAATTGCTCCTCATTGCCCCAAACCAGAGTCCAAATCAGAGCCGACAGCCACATGGGACCACAGAATCAAATCTTCTCGTTCATCTCCATCAAGCTGCGGGGCCTCCTGAAGTCATGGCAACACTCGGCGACATCCACGCTGCTGCACTCACATCCCAGTCCCTTCCATGACTTTTGTCATCAGCCTTTCTCATTCTCTCACATATAATTTGTCTTTCAGAATGCCTTTGCCTCATCTGTCACTGAAAATTGAGAAGACAAGAAGCTCTCATGTTCCCACGTGAGCCAAGCCCCATCAATTTTAAAAATGAAATTGCTGAGATGGGGAAGCTGAGAGCGAGCGGCCCCTCCAGGGAACCAGCAAAGTATCATGTGCTGTGCACACAGTCCCAGCATCTCCATCTTAAACTGACTGTGGTTAATTCTTCATGTGAAAACACAATTTTTATTAATCAGTTCCTTTGCATATCTGTATAAGGTAATATAGCTTGGTCTGCAAACACACACCTCAATCCCAGCACTCAGGGTAGAGGGGCAAGTGGATCTCTATAAGTTCAAGGCTAGCCTAGTCTACATAGTAATTTACAGGACAGCCAGGTGTTGTATAGGATTCTGGCCTGTCTGGCCCCTGGTCCCACAGAAACACACAGAAGCTTATGTTCATTTCATGCTGGTTGACCTATGGCTCAGGCATATTACTAGCTAGCTCTCTCATCTTAATCCATTTCATTCATCTGTCTTGCCATGTGGCTTGAGGCTTACCTATTTCTTTACATCTTGCTTCTTGGGCAGCTGGATCATGTCTCTCTTGATTCTGCCCTCCTTCCCCTATATCTATGCTTGAATTTTCTGCCTGCTTCCAAGATGCCCTGCCATAGGCCAATACAATCCTTTCATTAACCATATACATATTCACAGCATACAGAATTACATTCCACATTAGCCAGTGATACATAATAAGGCCCTATCTAAAAGAAAAAAAGGTAAGTATAATTTCAGAATCACCAACCTGTACAATCATTCATGTGTACATTCATAGTCATGCCTGCACACTTATGTTTACTTCTAAAGTATTTGATTTTATTCATTAGACAGCTACTTAAGCAGACACCAGACATTATAACAACTGAGGACCCTGAGCTGTCCTCACACTGTCCACACAGACTTCTCCCTTCGGGACCTGAGAGGAAAGAGCCCACCAGCAAGAGCAGTGCAGATTCCCTAAGACAGGATCCGTGCAGGATGTGAGGAAGGTGGAGAAAAATGGGGGCTGACTCATTCCGTTGTCTCTGTGAGTAGTGAAAGTGTTCATGTGAAAGCCTGGCCCACTGCAAGAAAAGGCAGATGGTTAGAGCATGTTCCTCTGAAACTTGGGTGCCAGTGCGGTCCCATCACTCGCTCATGTGACTTCACACAAGTTCTTTGGCTCTTCTGCCCCAGTTTCCTCAGCACTATATGTGAATGGTGATTGTCACAGTATCACCTTACTTGATGAGTCAGTATTTCCAAGTAGACAGCAAGGTGCTTGGCAAGAGGTGCAGACCCCACAACACAGCACAGAAGAGACAGACATTGAGATGCTGCTGTGGCTGAAGGTCTGGTAAGGCACCTGCCCACACGTCCCACCAAAAGGACCCTCATAGAGCAGGGTCCCATTTCCAACAGCACACAAGAAAAGGAAGGCCAGCTTGATTTGGGTTTTGTTTTTAATACTGAGTGGGATAAAGACCAGACCAGAAGTCATTTTTGCCTGCCCCCTATAGCTCTCCTGGACTCCCTGGGTCGTGGTGGCTTCGTTTTTCCGTCTATTCTCACCCCAAGCAAACCATGAACTCTGTTCACTTCAGAAGCTGTGAGAGCAGCTGCCCACCAATGGGTCTAGAGCTGGTCCTGTTCACTGATTAGAGTGGAGACCAGAAACAGCACACAGATGACTCAGTCGGCCTCATCTCATTAGACTGTCAGACTCCTTACAGGAAGCACATTGAAGCAGTGACCCTGAAACCCATTTACGTCTACAGTCACTAATGTAGACCACCCTGGGAATAAGGTCCACGACCTGACAGTGATTTAGAGGGGGTGTGTCTCCCAATCCTATTACTGATCCCACTGTCCCCCTTTGAAATTTTGTAGACATAAGAGCAGGACACTCAGGAAGGCATGTGCTCACACAAGGGGATTCCCATAGCGGTTTCCCTTCCCCAAAACGCTAGCATTTAAACCACACAGTTACCATGAAAGCTAAAATAAAGACGTTGATGACAAAGAGACTTCACAGAAGGTGGTTTCTGATCCAGCCAATGAGAAAGGAGTGTCAAGCAGCATCACTGGTCTCCGGCAGACTAAGTCACCAAGACTGCTGGCAAGAAGCACAGAGGGGCAATTGGGAAAAGCAGCATAAAATAAGTGATATGTGGGATTATTAGGAAATTACAAACATGTGGGATGGGGTAGGAAAGGGAAGGTGTGTCATCGTCCCAGGCTTAAAGAAACAATCCCCAGAATATTACAAAAGATAGATGTTCTGTTATTTTTATTCATGTCTATGTATGTGTGTGTGTCTATGTGAATGAATATCACCTGTGTGCAGATGCTCATGGAGGCCAGGGGAGGGCTCCCTTCCTTTCCGGGTCTTCACCAAAGTCCTGCGGTCAGTTCATACTGTTGACTAGCTACTTGGTCATCTGTGAGCTAGTGCCCAGTTTCCATACTGAACACATGGTTTGCACACTCATCTATCAGAAATCCCAACCCTGTTTTCTGTCACTCGGATCCATCCTCTTCTTGACATCATCAGTCAGCACGGTCTTCCCATTTTACCCTCCCTGCCACGATCCGTAAATCCCTCTGCACCACTGGAATTTTCTCCGGCCTCATTGATCCTCAGCTCTGGTTCTTAACTGAAGTCAGACTTCATTACCACTGCTTTCCATGGGCTTGGAGGAAATGACGTAGAGTCTGGTACCCCGCCCTCCTCAGTCTCTTACGTACTTCCTGTCTTGAAGCACCTCCCCCCATTGGCTTGCTGGGTGTGCCCCTAGGCTCTCATGTTTTCTTGTTGATGTGTTTTGTTTTGTTTTAAATGTTTCCTGCTGTTTAGAGCTGTGTACCACTCTTTCTGTCTCCGGAATGGAACACCTAACAGAAGCGAGGTGGACAGACTAATTTTTGCTCACCAGTAAGTGGCTTGGTCCACCATAGCAGTTATGGTGGTGCTGGCTGTGGCAGATTCCTCTGCAGCAGCTGCAGCTTCCTATGCAGCTTGCTCATGTCTGGACAGATCAAAAGTGAACTTGAACCGGAAGCGGATGTCACCTTCAAGGTGGCATCTCCAGCAACCTACTTCTGCTAGATAGGCGACTGTCCCTAAGGCTCCAAGCCCCTCAAAACAGCGTCCCCGGCTGGTGACTAAATATTCAAACATGTGCTCCTGTGGGGCACATTTCACATGGCACTTGGGCAGCCATGATCTATCCTGGGCTTTTATGTGAGATAGGGTATATATTCAATTTTGTATATAGGTATTCAATTATTCCAATACCAAATGTTAAAAAGGTATTCCTCCACTAAATTCTCCAGGTATTTATGTCAAACAATAATTATATACTTATATTTGGAATAAATGTAACACATATATATATATTTATATTTTCATCACTTTGTCTTGATGTAACTGTATAAAAAGTTGAAAAATCAACTATCCTAAACCCCCATCTTGATTCTTTTTGAAAATCAGATTCTATTCCATCCTTTGCATTTTCCATGTAAGCTTATCAACTTCCTCAATAAAGTCACATAGCTTTAGATTGAATCTGTGCACAATATATGCATAAATTAGGAAATAATTAATCATCAGCAACACTGGCTCTTCTCCATGAACATGGTTCATCTTCCCACTCAGTGAGCATTCTATGATTTTCCTCAGCCCTGTTTTATAGTTGTCAACATATGGATTGTGCCCATTGTTTGTCCAGGCGTCCTTGTATATTTTATATCTTGAATGGTATTGCAAATAAAAAATTTAAAACATCAGTAAAAATTATACATTTTAGCTTTGAGTATTTTATCATGAATACATGGATATAAAATTGACAGCCATTGTTGAATTTGTGTCCTGAAGCATTTTCTTGGCATTTTTTTTTGTATGTGGACTCCATAAAACACTTTATATAGAAGACTGACCAGTGGTGGGCATCTGACTAAACCCAGTCAAGTGCCTGTTTTTTGCAGTGTGTGAGCTCTGCTTCAACCTTTTCTTTTTAAATGTGTGTCTGGGCTGATTATTGAACATCTACATTAAAACCTTGACCTTGTCTTTAGACAGCATAACCTAAACAATTACATGTGGTCAGACAGAAAAAGTTTGACAACCCTTGCAGTGTAGTTTTATTTTATCAGTGAATAAAGACAGAATTGTTTTGTCTTTTCTGACTGGCACATTTTTTTCTTGCTTTCTGTAGCATGGGTGTGACCTTCAATGTTCTATTGACTGGATGTGTGGAGAACAGGAACAATGACCAGCTTAGACCTGATTTTAGAGGAAAAGTATTGGTGTTTCTTTTACTGGGTTTGGTGTTCAGGTAGGCTGTTTATATATGTTCATGTTCCATCCTGCTCCTTACTGGCTGAGAAATTCCATCATAATGTATGTCATTTATAAATACATACATACATACATACATATATACATGATATAGAGCTGACAATTCCATGTGGTTTTTGTCTAATGTGGTGTGTTACACTGATGAGCTTTAGATACTAAAACAAACTTGTGTTCCTTGTAAACACTCTAGTAAGCCATGTTGCATTGTGTGTGTGTGTGTGTGTTTGACTTGCTTTTTAAAAGAATTGTTTTTGAGGCAGAGTCTCCCTCTACATTCCTGACTGGCCTTGAACTTACTATCCTCCTTCTTCAGAAACCCCCAGTTCTGTGGTTATAGGTATTTCTCATTATACTACTTGGTTTGTTAAACTTTCATTGATATTTTTTTTAATTTTATAGTCATTAGGAACATTTGCCTAAACATTTTTCTTTTTTCTACTATTTTGTTTGTTTGTTTATGTGAGCATAATGATGGCTTCAAATGGTGATTAGGACATGTTCTTCTTCCTTTATAATGATGTCATGTCTCCCTTAAATACCTAATAGACTTTTTCATCAAAGACACCCAGGCTTGGAGCTGAGTCTTACAAGTTCAGCTTATCTGTTGGAGACATGCTTTCTCTTAGTCTGTCATCTTGGGTGACTGTAGCATTGGCATTTTATATTTCAAGGAGATATTTTTATTTCATTTGAGTCATCCAATGTATAGAGATAAAGATTTTCCTAGGTGTCTCTGCACACTCTTTAATTATATCCCTTCTCTTGCCCTTGGTAATACTATAGTTTTCCTTTATCCCGGTTAGTCTTCATATAGTCTAGAAGTCTGGATCAGGTTTGTTTTCTCTGCCAGTTAAAGAATTAAAAAACCAAAGAACAAAATAAAACAACAATTTAAAAAATCTGAAGGGCAACAGGACAGCAGTGAAATCCTAAACATGAAATATTAGTTTCAGCCCAAATGAACAGAAGAAAAAACAAAACAGAGCATACAGCTGTAATGTGGAAATCAGAGACAATCAGTGAAACAAAACCATGACTGTTTAGGAAGTCACTAAGATTTGCAGGAGATTTTTTTCTCTGTCTGCAGTGTGCATGTTTCTTAGTCTTCAATAAATGCCTTCCTTTAGCTGAGGATTCTGTCAGTGATGATGGAAACACTGTTGTCAGTGATGATGGAAACACTGTTGTCAGTGATGATGGAAACACTGTTGTCAGTGATGATGGAAACACTGTTGCCACTGTTGATAGAAATAATGTTGTCAATGATGATGGAAACAATGTTGTCAATAATGATGGAAACAATGTTGTCAATGTTGATGGAAACAATCTTGTCAATGATGATGGAAACAATCTTGTCACTGTTGATGGAAACATTGTTGTTACTGATAATAGAAACACTTGTCACTGATGTTAGAAACACTGTTGCCACTGATGATGGAAACATTGTTTTCACTGATGATGGAAACATTGTAGCAGATTTCATTTTGTTTCATTTTTACAAAATACCGTTCTGTTTGTTTTTTCAGGATCAGTTGCTCTTTGAACTCACTCTGTAGAATAGACTGGCCTCAAATTCAAAAATCTGCCTGCCTTTGCCTCCTAGGTTTTAGATTAACGGTGTGAGCCATCACTTTATCAAATTTATTTGTTTGTTATATTTACGTATTAGTTCATGCGTATGAATGTTTGGCTGCATGTATGTCTGTGTACCTGTGTGTGTCTGATGCCTGAGCAGCCCAGAAGGTGTCAAATCTCCTGGGACTGAAGTTACAGATGTTTGTGGGCTACTGTGTGGAGCTAGAAAGTGAACCGGGGTTCTCTGAAAGAACAAGAAGTGTCTTTAACCATTTCTTCAGCCCTTTTTTTTTTTTTTAAGCTTCAGTTTTAAGCGTGTAACTTTGTCTCCTCAGAGCTCAGGGCCGTCACGCTAAAGCAGACTCAAGCTCCTTCATCTCACGCTTCTTTGCTTCTGCAGCATCGAAAACCAGCTCTCAGGTGGCTTGACGGCTTCGTCCACTGGAGCACTCACGGAACAGTCAGTGAGATGAGCCGTCGAGCTGCACCCTCGGGACAGGAACGCTCGCCTTTCCCAGTCCAGATCTGTGAACCAGGGACTGGAAAGCTGCTGTAGGAGAGACTTAGGAAGCACATTGTCGCCACCTGCTGGTGTGTTGTCCACTTTACACTCAAAGCTGCAGTTATCCTGGGAATGTCATGGGGTGATGATGCATTTTGTCACAGTAAAAACGGAGACCTAATAGGACTTGAGTCTGACAAGTGAAGCAATGTGGCAGTGAGGATTCGGAAGTTAGGAAACCAGGTTTCTACGGTGCCCTCACACACACACACACACACACACACACACACACACCCCTTCCCGCTGCCGTCTGCCTCCCACAGCTCTGTTCAGGCTCTCCTCTCAGCCTTGTCCCCTCTGTCTCCCGTGAAATTATCAAATTTACTAAACACCCACAATTTTATTTTGTCTTTCTTTTCTTTACTTTTTTATTTCTTTTCTTTCCCTTCCTTCCTTTCTTTTCTTTCTTTCCTGTCTTTAACTGTGAGTGTGGCTCAGTAGTAAATTGATTACATATCATGTACAAGTCCTGGAGTTTGATTCCTCTACACATTAATTTTGTGTTAATTTGGCACAGGCTGCAACCATCTGAGATGAGGGAATCTCAATTGAGAAAATGCCTTCATTAGTTTCAGCTGTAGCATTTTCTTAATTAGTGATTGATGGGCCCAGCCCATAGTGGGTGGTGCCATCCCTGGGCTGGTGGTCCTGGGTTCTATTAAGGGAGAAGGCTGAGTAAGCCATGATGAGCAAGTCAGTAAGCAGCATCCTTCATGGCCTCTGCACCAGCTCCTGCTCCAGGTTCCTGTCCTGACTGCCTTTCATGATGAACAGTAATGTGGAAGGGTAAGCTAAATAAACCCTTTCCTCCCCAAAGTGTTTGGTCATGGCATTTCATCACAGCAATAGTAACCCTAGCTAAGACAATTCCCAACAGTGTGGGGGAGGGATAAAGGAACACAGTATTTCTAAAGAAACACTGATTTCAACAGTAGTTGAGAAACGGCAGGAGACTTCTAAACTCCCAGGGACAGGCAGGAAACTGATCAAACTTCCACATGCAGACATGATGAAGGGCAGTTTGGGGAGCAGACCTGAATATCCCAGAGCAGAGTCGAGCCAACCCAGGGTTAGAAGGGTGAGATTGGGCTGGGCTGCTGGACTGAGAGAGAGCAGAGTGTCCCTGTCCTTGAAAACTAATCAAGAATATTCTGTTCCATTGTCATTTTCTTGACTGTTTGATACCATTTTGCAAAGCCCTTTAGTATGTTTTTAATGCATTTTGGTTCATCACCCATTTGTGACTCAATTTTCATTTACAATTTTGTCATTTTCTTTTCCCAACTTTAGTTAATTTACATTTTGTGTCTTCATGTCTCCCATCTATTTAATTGCTGAGTTCCTAATACTTAATTTGGATTTGTCTTCCAGCGGTGAATGCACACCTGATTCACTCTGGCCCCGCTGCTGTGGCCATGGCTTTTCTTCTTGTCCTTAGTGTTGTAGACAATATGCACTGGTTAATAACAGCTTTGCGCAATCACATCCAGAGCTTTGTAAGTGTGATAGGACAAGAATGTCAAAGGCGCTCTGGGTTTCTTAGCTCAAGGTCGCCCCCTAGTGTTAACATATCGCAGTGCCGGTTTACTGACAATGTAGGGAAGTTGATGTCCTCTGATCTTATGACTGGAAATAATTTACTTCCTTTTTCTCTTTAAAACCATGATTTTTGAATTTTCACCATTGAAACCATGACTTCTCTCTCCAGACTAATTCTTCCCCAGGATCTTTCCCTTAGGTTTCCCACCCAGTTTGCCCTCAGACCCCCACAGCAACAGCTGAATGCAACACACAGCTGTGTGGAAAGCCCCGGCTTGTTTCCATAATGAACCCACTCAGAGCGGAAAGCTGTACTTTTGTGAGACAGGATCTCTATGTCTAGCTTTGATTGTCCTGAAACTCACTGTGTAGACCATGCTGGTTCTCAGCCTCACAGAGGTCCATCCACCTGTCTTTGCCTCCCAAGTGCAAAGATGATTTTCTCTCTGCCCATTGCCCCCAGCCCCTCCCATCTCTTATCCAGTTTTATTGTGCATGTGTGTAGCTTGCTGGGGTATGAATGTTGCCCTGTGGATATGTTGAGTCCAACATTATATTTCTTCCACATACAAGGTCCCTGACAGTCCACAACTCTTGTTAGACTCAGAACATACACCCTGAGAGTGCAGGGGGATTAATAACAAAGTTAGGTGAACAATACATCAAAGTGATCAGAATGTGATTAAAGTAGTCCTTAAAGGGAAATTAAGTCCTATAAATGTATATATTGGTACAAAAAAGATTTTTAGAATTACTGATGTGCCCTTTTACCATGAGAAGGCAAGAAGAAGAAGAAGAAGAAGAAGAAGAAGAAGAAGAAGAAGAAGAAGAAGAAGAGCTAAGCCTAAGTGCTGTGGAATAATCCTTTTGCACACTGTGTGAATATGATTGGTTTAATAAGCAAGCTGACTGGCTAATAGCTGAACAGGATAAAGTTAGGCAGAAAAGCCAAGCTGAATGATGGGATGAGAAAGGGCAGAGCCAGAGGAGTCACCAGCCCGATAGAGCATGAGTCAGACACACAAAGTGGGATCAGGAAAATGTCATGAGCCTCGGGGCAGCACATAGATTAACAGAAACGGTTTAAGTTGCAAGAGCTAGTTAGTAACAAGTCTGAGCAATTGGCCGAGCATTTACACTTAGTATTAAGACTCTGAGTGATTATGTTAGGAGCAACTATAGAACAGGAAAACTCTACCTATACATAAGAAAGGCACAAAAAAAGTAAAAGGAACAATTATTAAAATAAGAGCAAAAAATTTATAAAGAAAAATTAACAAATACAAAAAGTAAAAATTTAAACTGGAGATGGTTCTTTGAAGAAACTAAAAAAAAAATTACAAACTTCTATGAAATACTACAAAATAAGAGAGTGGAAGGTGAGTCTGCTGGTCCAGTCACACAGTCACTGGGTGGATAAGACAGCAGTAACTTTTGCCAACAACTCAACAAGAATATGAAGACAGAAATGAAGACCTGAACATCCATAGCCAAAAAAGGCACTGGCTGTGCCCAAAGCCACCGGAGATTGTGTGGAAAATAGCATGAATCTTCTTTGACATGGTAGACTTCCTTCTTAGAGGAGATGCAATGGTAGAAAAAACATCACACACACAACCCACAAAGCACACACACACCACACGAGCACACATATATACACCATCACCTGAGACCTGAAAATGTAAGGCTTTGTGAAGGTCTCACACAAACCAAGATGATGAGAAAGAGGTTGGTGACTCATGGGAACGTGCAAGCCCTATGAAAAGGAAGGTGAGGTGACAGCAGTGAGCCATCAATGCAGTGGGTTAGTGAAGCTGGGGGCAGAGAGTGAAGGATATGGGTGCAGCTCATAGCTCCGTAGATGAGCTTGACTCCAAAGTCACTTAGGTGAGTAAAATTACAAGCATAGGCTGGGAGTGGCACTGCACACCTTGATCCCAGCACTCGGGAGGCAGAGGCAGGCAGATCTCTGCATATGAGGCCAGTCAGGTCTACAGAGGGAGTTCTGGGACAGCCAGGGCTACCCAGAGAAAGACCCTGTCTCAAAAAGAAGGAGGAGGAGGAGGAGGAGGAGAGATGGGGGGGCAAAAGGGGCAGGAATGCTAACAATTTGGGGCATAATTCAATCATTTCCTTATGAATTTCACATTAATTCAAAGCATTGCAGGATTCTTTGGGTTGTAGATTTAAGCTTCTTGAGGGATCTGCCGACTGATGACTGGTGAGCACTTCACCATTGTGGGGATTTGAATGCCACCAATCAGGAGCTAAGATCATTGTCACCACCTTGAGACCTTAATATGGCTTGTCCACCCTGTATCTGACTGTATTCATTAATTCATTAATTCTCCTGCTGCTGGGGTAAAACACCTGGCCAAAATCAAAACAGTAAATATGATAAACCTGAAGGAAAGGGAAGTGCTGTGGTGATATATATTTAATAAAATTAGTCTGGAATAGCAGGAGAATCAACCACAGAGTCAAGCCATGAAAACCAAGCAGTGGTGATGCAGAACATTAGCCCCAGCACTTGGAGGCAGAGGCAGGAAGATCTCTGTGAGTTCAAGGTCAGCCTGGTTTACAAAGCCAGCTCCAAGACAACCAGGACTATTACACAGAAAACTCTGTCTCCAAAGGGGAGGGAGAGAGTCTGGAGAGATGGCTCTGGCTTCTGATATCCCAGACTAATTTTATTAAATATGTATCACTGCTAAGCATTGTTTTACCAGTAAAGACTCAGGAGTCAGATATTGGAGTAAAAATCTGCTAGAACAAAGAAACAGCAGACAAGTGACCAGCTGTCCTAATGCCTGTAATTTTTCTGATGTCAAAGGCTATTGTTCCACCTACACAGGCTTGTCAATCAACAATTTTAAAGGTGGTACTGTTGGTACCTTTGAAAGATCAACAGCTGTCATGAACTGTTTATGTACAGCCTGAATGGTCTATGACTGTTGTTGATAATGCATTTTAACATTTCTCTCTGAAGCATTCTTTATTTTATGGTTTGTTTCTGAGGTTGAAGGAATGTTAATCTGTATTTTCCATTGCTGTAACAAATCTTATCCCTGTAAATTCATGGCTGTATTAGTCATATATGGCTTTTTTTTCTCTCTGCCCTTCTGACCCTATACACTCATTCACCTTGGACTTTTTTTTACCTGAGATAAAGTTCCAGTCCCTAGAAACTGAACATTTACCTCCTGAAGAGGCCAATGTAGATGCCAAGATTTTGGTAAAATTATTGTTACATCTGCACCTGTGGCTACAAAACCTTTAACTACAATGTCATTTATTTATATGTTTAGCTTTGGTCTTTGATTATTTATAGAAGTTTGCCAAGATACATGTTTAATGATCTCTTCTGAATTTTTGTTTTATCTACTGAAGCTGTTCTGACTTTGATCACATCCAGAGCAGTGTGGGTTTTAATAACAGGCAGTAAGTCTTTTAATTGCTCTGTGGTTGAGTTTCTCCAGTGCTGACAGGGGATATTGAACCAAATTTGATATTGGGCCTGTTTCTAGGAACACCTGACCTATGATCCCTTTTCAGATAATTTTGCTTATTACAATTAAAACATCTGACATTTTTATTTTCCTTAAAACTTTAAGAGATTACTTCTCCTATCAAAGCAGCATCATAAGCATGAAATCAATACCAGCTGCATTTTAGATCCATTTATCTATTGGTGCTGATCTTGCCTTTAAAGGCCTAATCACCCTTTTGCATCCAGAATTAGAATTTTCTTTCTTTCTTTTTTTTTTTTTAGCTTTATTTATGTGTATTGGTATGAAGGTGTCAAATTTCTTGAACAGGAGCTACAGACAGTTGAGCTGCCATGTGGGTGCTGGGAATTGAACCTGGATCCTCGAGGAGAGTAGCCAGTGTTCCCAACCCCTGACCCATCTCTCCAGCCCCTCTGAATTAGCATTTTCAAAAGCCAAAGATTCAATTAATATTTGTCTGACTTTTAGATCTGATACTGTTCTATTTACCACTGAAGTCAATCTTTGCAAAAAATCAGTGAAGGCTTCTCTGGGCTTGTGTAATTATAGTTCACTTCCCTGGTTCTTCATCCTGTCCCAAGCATTCAGAACTGCTCAATGACAAAGGGCCAAGGTGAGATCATCAGATCCAAACTGTCCTTGCAGCTCAGCATTCTGGCTTGATAAAGATTAGATTTGAATAAGAGAGACCTCTTAATTACAAGATATGATAGTTCATCAAACAGTGTAACCATTCAACCTAAACTAACTTATACAACTAACAAATTGTTTTCATTTGATCAGATATAACCTGCCAAAAAGGAAATTCCCAAAATTAGGGTTGCAGAGGGGTTTTGTTTTTTTTCTTTTTAGGAGAATGAAGGCATCAAGCTAAGAAATCTAAAGACCGCTGGACAATTGAAACATTTGAACAAAAAGGATAAATCATCCAGAACAAAAGTCCCAAGAAAAGGAGTATGTAGGCCTATTAGCATATCACATCTCCAACAGAATAAAATTTCATAAATTTTCCCAAATGTTTGTTTCTGCTGTCTCTACTGACATATAATACAAATGGTCTTTTGAAGTCCCAGTTCAACTGAAAATTAAAGCTGGCTTTGGAGTTGGAGTGTGGGTCTCTCATTCTCTAAACCCAAGCATGCTTGCTGAAGGAAAATCCAAATTCTCTGTCATATGACAGAAGAGCCACCTGATATGGGACAAAGCAAAAACAAAAACCTAAGGACCATTTTCTGCCACTCATCTCATAACACTCTGGTTTTATTTAGACTCTTTAAGACTTTTCTTAAGATATAAATATTATCTCAAAATTTATAAGATATATACTTTAAACTTTTTGTCATGATATTGGTAGTCATATAAAGTACTAACTAATTCTAGAAAAAGGCTTCATCTAGCTTTCCGTGTATGATTTTGGATTTGAGTCTCTTTCAGCTTTTTGCAGTGAACCATGATCATGCCTAACATTGACCTTTGAAAGCTCCCAAACAAGAATGGGGTTCCATGGTGACAATTTCACCAGGACTATTATAATGACAATAAGCTGACAAATACCACCTAAAGATTGGCTTTGGAATATAAACTGCTCAGAACAATTTCAAGGTGGCTAGTTGAGATCATCCAGCATCACAGACTACTCTAGCCAGGACTTGGAGATAAGCCCTGCACTTTCCCGTTATGCAGAGACTGGACAACAAATGATACAGCTGCCTCTCCCAGAACTTGACAATTAACCAATTTTTTTTTTTCAGGATACTCTAAAGATGACGGGGCTGGAGAGATGGCTCAGAGGTTAAGAGCACTGACTGTTCTTCCAGAGGACCTGAGTTCAATTCCCAGCAAAACCACATGGTGGCTCACAACCGTCTATGATGAGGTCTGGTGCCCTCTCCTGTAAACTGTATGCATAATAAATAAATAAATCTTAAAAAAAAAAAAAGATGCTATCCCCTCCATACAGCAGAAAGTAATTTTAATAACACAACAAGTATGTTCCCATGAGGCGATGTAGGTGGACTTTGGTCATTCAATGGCTTATGCATATTTGTCATCATTGATTACAAGTTACACTAGTAATGGTCAGGAAAAAAAAGCTGAACAAAGGAGATTAGATTCAGGGTTTTTGCTTTTAAAAGAAAAAAGGGGGATACAACTATGATAGGATAAAAGGGAAGATTATTGAATCTACTCTGAAAAAAGGTATACAATGTGTAAGGATGCCTGGCACACCATGTGGTGAACCCAACATGGCGCTGGGTGAGATAAAATGATCTTGAAAAAGAATAGAGTTTGGAGATCAATCTGCCCAATTTTAAGACTTACATAGCTACAGAAGTGAAGCTGTGTGACACTTGCCAAGGAATAAGCACAGACCAGATACAGGCCAGGATGTCCAAATAAATTTTTAGCATTTTGTTTTTTATAGCCTTTATTGTGTGTGTGTGTTATGAGTGGGTGCATGTGTATGCATAGGTGTGTGCATGTTTTGCATTTGTGTGTGCATGTGTATGCACACTCTTCTGTGTGCGCATCACACATCTGTCACTGTGCTGTGTCCCGGGTCAGAAGACCACGTGTGGGAGCCAGTTCTCTTTTCCAGTCTTTGGTTCCCTGGAATCAAACTCAAGTTGCCAGGCAACAAACATCTTTTCCCACTAAGCCATCTTGCAGCCCCTAAATATTTTTTTTATAAAAATATAAAATTGAACCAAGCAAATGTCTTGAATTCCAGTACTCAGGAAGCAGAGACAGATAGATCTGTGTGAGTTCAAGGCCAGTCTGATCTACAGAGTGAGCTCCAGAACAGCCAAGACTACACAGAGAAACCCTGTCTCAAACACAAACCAAAAATATGTAAAACTGATGCATTATAGCATTTCTAACAAATGATACTGTAGGAATAAAACAGCTGCAGGTAAAAGAACTGTTTGTGGTGGCACATGCTGGATTTATCAGCATGTGAGAGTTGGGGACAGGAAGGTCAGAACAGGCCAGCCTGAGCTGAATGAGATTCCATCACACAGATACATGTACATGCACACACATACACACTCTAGTACACATTCACACACATCTACAAGCAAAAAGCTTTACATTTTGTATTTAAAAACTTAGAATTATAGTCAAAGGCAGAAAACAAAAAAAAATCATAAGACTTAGAGGAAAAATCTTCAGACAGGAATATCCAAAGGTGGAAAATTGTGGGGAAGAGAATCAAAACTAAACCAGGAAGGAGTGGAAAGGAAGAGTCAAAGTGAGGGCTGGAAGCAGCCGGGTTTCTCCAGTAGGGAGCCAGTGTCCCAGAGCACAAGAAGTGTGTCAGCAAGCTGTCCTCAGAAAAGATAGATTAAAAGAATCAAAACCCCAGTTTTACATAAGAAAAAATAAACAATAGAAAATGGCTCAGGCTTTATCTATAATAAGCAGCTGGTGTTCTTTATTGGAAATGTGGGACAAATGTTGAGACCATTTAAGATAGAATAATATCTTTTCAGATAATGAAAATGCACCAGAAAACTTTCCCACCAAGTAAACTATCATTTATCTCAAAGCAAGCTAAAAGTCATTAAGAACTTGTCCACATGCCCAAGATCAAGCCATCCAAAATCCTAGCATAGACTGGAGGGATCCTGAAGAGGCAGTTGATGGCAGCTGAGGAGGGTGAGTCCATGTTCTTCAAGAATGCAGCCCCTGAGAGGCCACCCACAGTCCAGCAGATGGACCTGCTCCCATGGGCACCCAGGCAGAACTGACGTCACTGGGTGAGTTAAAGCAAAAAAAGCTTATGAAATTGGGAAGTAAATGCGGTGGAGGGATGGGAGAAACTGGAGGGGAGGCAAGGGAAGTGGATTTGATTAAAACACATAATATGCATGTATGGAATTCTCAAACAATTAAAAATTAATGAAAGATACTTTCTTTTAAAACAAAATGACGGTCTACTGAAGGGAGCATGCTGTTCCACTTACAACTCAAGCAATTTTGACAGCTGCCTTCCATCTGCGTGTAACAGAAACACTCCCAGTTTTGTCAAATTATTAAAAAGACTGTACTCAGCTGTCAAGACTTAGGAAAGCCAGTGAATTTCTCTTTACCACTAAGGTCACTATTTAGTAAAGTTAGTTTTTTGTGTTAAAAGTGTACAGCAGTGAGCACAACCATGGCAATGGCACAGGCTGGAATCACTGCAAGACACCCACAGTTTTACCATCATAGACTTTGAACTTCTAGAGCTCACAACAGTGAATAGAGCCAATAATACACAATAAATAAATGAAGAAAGAATCCTAGAATTGGACTGTAACAATGTAGCAATCCCTGGTAAATTAACAGACCTGGGCAACTAGCATCAATAGTAATTGTAACATCATGACAAAAGAAATGAGATGTGACCCCAGATAAAGACATGACCACCTGTAGATGCCAAAAGGATCAAACCAGACTCGGACCCCTGCCTCTGAATGAGGTGCTCACTTACAGAAACCATGAAAGTCAAAAGAGTATGTTAGACAGGACCATGTGTGCAGCAACAAAATCTGAGTGTGGGAAACTCTTCCCCTTAGGTGGCTCAGGCTTCTCAACAAATTTAATCCCAACAGAAAGAAAAAAATGAAGCAAAACATCTGGAAATCTAAGAGACAAGAAAGATGTACTCATAGAGACCATTGATAACCCCACATATATAGTGTGTGCCTGTCGGTGTTGATTGACCGAGGCTCACAATGACTGCCAAGGTCTGTGTCTTGCTGAGCTCACGACTGCTGAGTTTTGCCTTAAATAGGTCATTGAATTATACATTCACTATGGTTATCTGTGCCTTTTTTATTTTACAGTGCAGGGGATTTTAAATGACTGTCTGGAAGACTGATAACTATGGTTGGAAAACAGAAAGACTAGGGGCCCCTCACTCATGGTTAGGGTTAGGGTCAGATGACAGAGACCAAGACAGCTTGGGACTGGAATAAATCGAGTCCTAAGGGAATTTCTGGGCAGTGTGCTGGACTCTACTGTAGTACAGACAGGAGGGAGAAGGGTCAAAGGGGAAGCTGCATGACCACATCTCAGAGCCAGTGTTCTTCACACACCCTGGACTTCTGACTCTCCTTCAGGCTCTGGGGTAGATGCTTGGATTAGGACCTTACTGGGATGAGCTGGAAGAAGTTCTTGAGACCTGCAGAAACAATGGGAGGGTCTCAGGGGGCTTCCTACCCTCCCACCCCAGAGACTTGGGACACAACCACCCAGCCAGGGAAACCTCTGCCTCCTGCACTCCATGATGCCTCTCTCTGTCAACCAAAGACAAGGAACAGAAACAGGAGCACTTACCTCATCACCTGACTGGGTCTCCAAAGGTGCTGGAAAGAGAGAATGGGATCCCGAGTCAGATCAAGTGCGACTTTCCTGGAGAGGGGTGAAGGCTGCAATGCCGGCACCATCTCTGCTTACCCCTGGACTCCCCTGGCTTTAGAAAATGCTATCACAGCAATGCCTGTGCACAGCCAGCCTCCCTCACTCAGATCTTTACAGAAAAGGAAGCTGGAGGTAGAGAAGCCACAGGGTAGACAGGAAGATTCTCCTCAGAGGTGCGTTACCTTTCCAAGCCTTGAGGTGGATAACAGCTCCCAGCAGGAAGACAATTAGCCCAAGCAGGAATGCTGCACTTCCACTCAGAATCTTTTTCCATGAATATTCAGACTGAGCCACTATGGGAAACAAGATTTAAAGTCAATGTAATGTTCAATGCTCCCAATTCTGGACACAAATTCTTTTGTTGTTTTGTTTTTTAAGACAGGGTTTCTCATGTAGTCGTGGCTGTCCTGAAACTCACTCTGTAGACTACTAGGCTGGCCTTAAACTCAGAAATCTCCCTGCCTCTGCCTCCCGAGTGCTGGGATAAAGGTGTGCACCACTACCATTCAGCTGAACACATCTTCTTAAAACCACAAAGCCTGTACTGTCCCAATCCCAGTACTGCTCAGGAAGGAGCTAAGCCTAGAAATGTAGTTTGCCTCCCATCTGCCAACTTCAGGTGTTATTCCAGGTGCTGCCCACCTTTGCTGCCATTGCTGTAGCTGCTTGTGTATCCATCCCTAACTGGCCTGCAGCTTGATAAGTAGGCTGGGCTGGCTGGGCAGTCATGAGCAAAAGAGTCTGTCTGTCTCCACCTCCCTGACCCGGGACTGGAAGCCCCAGAGCTCCTGAGGATCATCCTCGGGGCCTCACACTTCATGACAAATACTTTACCACTTCTCCAGCCCTGTACCCAATGTAAAGCCCATGACCGTGTCCCCGACAACAACAGCAAAGTGTGCTAAGGGATTCTAGGACCCAGGGTTGGAGGCAAGTGATGGATGAACAGCTCTCCTTGTCTCTCAGACACTCTGAGGCTGGATGTTCTCTCCCACACTGACTCTAGAATTCTCAGATCAGGGGACTTGTCTTGTAATCAACACGGAAGAGGTACTCAAACCCACAGGCCAAGCCCCAGAATACAACAACAACAACAACAAAAAACTAAATAAAGCTCACTCCACTCCACAGAGATGGGGCTCTGGAGGCTGGGGTGCTCCACAAGGCAGCTGTAGATGTCACCAAGCTCCGGGGTCATTTCCAGCATCACTGTTATCTGAAAGGTCCAGTCTCCATTCCTAGCAAGGCCGGTGGATATGACTCCAGACCTCTCCTCCTGACCATTCCGAAACCACCTAACATTTATGTCCCCAGGGTAGAAGCCTGTCGCAGAGCAGAGCAGCAGGTTGTGTTGGTGCAGCAGCGGGGTCCTCTCTGGGCACACTGTCACCTCCGGGGGCACTAGCAGTGGAGAAGAAAGAGCTGGAGCTTCAGGAGGGGCTGTGACCACGCTCGATCCATTTCCCAGACCAGCCGAGCAAAAGCTGGAAGTGTAGGGACACCTAAGACCCCTAGACAGAGAAGCATGTGTAGATGGCCACAAAGAAGATTTAGACTGCACCCCACAGTCCCCCACTGTACTCAAGACTGCACCCCATGGTCACCCACTGTACTCAAGACTGCACCCCACAGTCCCCCACTGTGCTCAAGAGTGCACCCCACAGTCCCCCACTGTACTCAAGAGTGCACCCCACAGTCCCCCACTGTGCTCAAGACTGTACCCCACAGCCTCCCACTGTACTCAAGAGTGCACCCCACAGCCCCCCACTGTACTCAAGCATGCACCAGTCCTCAAAGTCCCTGAGAACTCTGAGGTTGTAGACCTAAGACCACAGTGTCCTATCCTGCAAGGACCATGACTCATAGCTACGGACAGAGCACAGTCACAGCCCTCCTTACCTGTGACCCTCTGACCCTGAAGAATAAATTTTCTGCCACATGAAAGCTGGCAAGATGGCTCAGCAAGTATAGGTGCCAGTGGCCAAGCCTGAGGGCCTGAGTTCAATCCCTAGGACCCACAAGATGGAGAGAGGCAACCAACTGCCTCAAGGTGTCCCTTAACCTCCATTTGTGCTCTGAGGCATACATGGAGCACACACACATACACACACAAAAGATAGATAGATAGATAGATAGATAGATAGATAGATAGATAGATAGATAGAATTTAAAACATTTTAAGTGCCGTTCATAGGAAGGTTCTCATGGAGAACCCCGCTAGACCTTGCCTTCACTCACCATTTCTCCCCACGGTGAAGGGGGCCCCCAGCCTGTAGTTCTGCCTGCAGACCAGGTTCACAGAGGCTCTGCTCTGCTCCAGGAGGTCCCAGCGTTTGTTCCATTGCTCAGCGTCAGGCTCCCCCAGCTCTGTCAGAGCCACAAACATCCCCAGGTCACTGTCGAAATGTAAATACTCCTCCAGGTTGAAGATGAACCTGACGATGAAGCGCACCTTTTCTGTCCCGTTGGTGAAGTAACAGTCTGCCTTTGCTTGAATCACAAAATCCTCTGGAAACCACAAGAGAATTAGGAGCCAGCCGCAGCTCCAGGAAAGCCTGTGCCTGGTACACTAACTCAGAGAGTGTGGATTCGAGAGGAGACTTTTTGACTGCAACATACTGAAAGCCTACTGTTAAAGAGACAAAAACACCAAATGTCATCAGTGCTCAATGACATTTATTAAAAATATGAAATCTACAGGGAAAATAATTTTCAGCAGTGAGTGTTCTCCTATCCAACATTTGGGTGGGGGCAGCACGTGGCTTTACCCACCGAGTGACCTTGCAGCCCATGTTACATTCCTGAACACAACACTCATGTTGAAGATACACTGGGAATAGTATCCCTGGAAAGGAAAGAAAAGGGAGGGGCGGGAAGAAATAGGAGGTGGGACAGGAAGTGAAAGGAGGCAGGACAGGAAGTGAAAGGAGGCAGGACAGGAAGAGAAACACCCCTTGTAGTGACGGCTTGCTGTGACTCAGTTCTGCCAGCCTGACAATGATAGAGCAGGCAGGTCACCGGAGACCTCCATGAAACTTCTCTAAGCTGTGACTTGAAGGAAAATGGCTGAGGGTCTGCTCCCTCCTAAACTCAGCAGTCTCCTCCAGGAAGGCCAGACTCTGCCAAGAATGACCTTAATGGCCACCCACACTCCTCTGTCTTGGTCACTGAGTTCAGATGACGTGCCACCATCCAGTCCGTCAGCATTTCTACCCTTCTCTGTTCCCTCTTACAAGCCAAAGGGAAAAAAAAAAATGTGGATTTTTTCAACATTTAAAAAAATCTATGCTTAAACTGGGCAGGCGTGGCACGTGCCTACATTCCAGCACTTGGGAGACAGAGGCAGGCAGATCTCTGTGAGTTGAAGGTCAGTCTGGTCTACGGAGTGATTTCCAGAACAGCCCGGGCCACACTGAGAAACCCTGTCTTAGAAACAAACAAACATTAAAAAAAAAGAAAGAAAGAAAGAAAGAAAGAAAGAAACAAAAAAATTTCTATACTAATTTTGATTTTTTTTCATTTGTCTAATGGACATGCTGAACTCAGAATGGTTTGTTTGTTTATTTTGCGGGTTGTTGTTGTTGTCAGAGAGAAATGATGCTCTCTCTCAAGGCTTGTTCCTCTTCTGCATTTGATGAGACCCTGACATTAAAGGGGAAGCTTTTCTTAGCATCTCACATCCTGTTTTCTGCTCATAACCCCACGTTTTCATGGTCTAACAACGCTCATGTTTGCATAGCCCATCTCACCAGCTAAGACAAATTACATGCAATAACCCGAGGCCAAAGATAAGTGACATATTCGACCTATCTGACTCCTTCCCTTACACCTCAGTGTGCTCAGTATGACACCTCAGTATGGCATGGGATCTAACAGGTAACAGGGGAGGTTTCTTTAATTCACTAGACAAACAGAAAGTCACAGCAACAGTGGACTCAGTTTAGGAGGCTCAGCTGCTCCCTGACCCTGACTTTCACATCCTGCTGTCTGATGCTAAAACACAAGGAACCCAGCAAGGAGAAATGTCTCCTTCCTTCCTTCCTTCCTTCCTTCCTTCCTACCTCCCCTGTGTCTGGGTATGGGAAGTCCTTTCCAGGCAGCTCACGGTGGCTGGTGAGGACAGCATGAAGGCCTCCTAGGCAGTGGGAACAGCTACTCTATTCTGAGACTTTGGTCTATGAGGGAGAGTAACCCCACACCAATTCCAGTAAACACACTCAAACAAATTGCTCTGTTCTTACCTGGGGCGTCTCTGCCTTCAGACATGAAGGAATCTGGCCTCATGAGGTTCACTAAGAGAGCTACCACCCAGGGGGTCCTCCCAGCACCCATTCTGGAAGAGACAATGAGACAGTAAAGAGGGTATTGAGCCTGTTTAGAATGGAGCTGTCTTCTACATAACTGAAAAAAAAAAAAAAAGTCACAAAGCATAGATAATGATCCAGCTGCCCTGAGATTGGGACCATCTTCAGGTTTTTAACCAATCGAGACTGGAGACTTTTGCATCATTTGTTGCTAGGCAGAACACTTAGATAAAGTTGTGTTCTGATAGCTGAGAACTTTACCTGGAGGGTCAGTGTCAGTGGTTTAAGTTAGAAGGGGGAAAGTCTGCAGAGGCTGAGGTCCTAGAACAAAGCAGATGGTTTATTGTGCATCCTGCTCTCTTTGTTCAGTAGGGTCCCTGTATTATTCTGACCAAGAGGTCTCTCTTCCTAGGGTGGCTGACATTGACAGCAGAGGATGTTGGGCAATGATGTAGATGGCTTTGTGGATGTGGTGTAAAGGAAGCCAGAGGTGGGCTTATTATAAAACAGATGACAGATTGCCTTGTATGCCAAGCAAGGAGAGGAAGGAGGAGGAGACTGAAACAGATGGACAGACAGGAGACAGAATTCTCAAAGGAATAAGACCCATGCAAATATATTCCTAAAGACAGAATATAAGGAAGCATTGGGGACGAGGTCAGCAAGATGGAAGGATGGGGTGCTATAGAACACACTGGTTGGTACAACTACCAGTACATGGGTGCAGTACCAGCCTGGGCTATAGAGTGAGCCCCAGTCTCAATAATAATAATAACAACAATGATGATGATGACTGACAAAACTTTAAATGATTATAACACTGTGCTGAAAATTGCACAGGGAAAGAGGTGTAAATCAATAACCTCTGCTGCCTTAGCTTTCTGTTATTGTGATGAACAGCATGGCCAGAGCCACTTGCAGAGAAAGGGGCTTATTTCACACCACAGCTTACAGTCCATCACTGACAGGAACTCAGGGAGGAACCTGGGGGCAGGAGCTGATGCAGAAGCCATGGAGGAACACTGCCTACTGGCTTGCTCCTCATGGATTACTAGGCTTTCTTACAGAACCCAGGACCACCCACCAGCTCAGGGATGGCCCATTCACAGTGGGCTGGCCTTGCCACATCAATCATAATGTTAAAAAAAAAAAAAAAAGTCCTACAGACGTGTCTAGGTCAATCCTATGGGGTATTTTCTCAATTGAGGTTCCCTCTTCCTAGAGGACTCTGGTGTGTCAAGTTGATAGGCACAGTTGCACTTTCACACTACACACACACACACACACACACACACACACACACACACACAACTGGCCAGTACACCAAATAAATTAATTCAATGATATGTATAGTATGAAAGGAATTTTATCTTATTGGCATGCTTGTATACATGTATTTTAGCACCTAAACAAGGCATTGTGGACAATGGCAAAATATTTGTAATAACATCACCCAGTCACCCACTTCTTCTGTATGGTCCAGAAGGTGACCTACAATAGCTAAGCTTCTCATCTCAAAATGGGTGAGTTTATTAACTACATAGCAAGCAAAATAAATAGAATAAATAGTCAGTGGCAGAGAGAAATGGCAGATATTAGCAAAAGGTCATTCACCCAGTGCTCAGAACACCTAGCAGAGAGAACTAGCATTGCCAACAGAGAGAAAGTGAAGGGCACACACCAAAGGGATCCCCAAGAGAACTCAGCTGGGAAAGCTGTGTTCCCATGGGTGGGGAGAGTCCTCTCTGAGTGTCCGTGGGGCAGTCATCTGAAATAGGATCAAGGGAGCCTAGGGCAGAGGGTCCTTCCTCTCCCTGTGAATGCTTCCAGCTTCTCAGCCCCACAACAGGCATTGTTGAGTTATGTGACAAAAAATAATAATTAAAAAAAAAACCTCATTAGAAATGGCTCACCTTCCAGCTGTTCTCAAGGACACTGTGTCTCTAGCACCCCTGGCTATTTGCTATTTTCCTTTCTCCCTGTGGCAGTTAGGAGGCCACCCTGACCCCTGAAGAAGGAGGAGGGACCCCCTCACTCCCAGAGTCCACTTCCAAGGAATTTAGGCAGCCTGTGAGAGGCTATCACGGTAATGTGCACTGCATGGCTGACAGGCAAGTCCGTGAACTAGGGTCTGGCATAGCTATATGCTTTTGGTATAAAAAGAGAGCTGCTATTTGGGAAAATGTGAAGCAGGAGTATGCTGAGATAAACACCATGGCCAAAAGCAACTTGGGGAGGAAAGTGTCATTTGGCTTACACATCTCCATGACATTTCCATCTCTGAGGGAAGAAGGCAAGGCAGGAACCTGGAGAAGTGGAAGCCATGGAGGACGCTGCTTGCTGCCTTGCTCCCCCGGCTTGCTCAGCTTGCTTTCTTACACAACCAGGGACCATCTACCCAGGGGTGTCACCTCCCACAGTAAGCTGGGCCCCCCATGTCAGTCATGAATCAAGGAAATGCACCACAGGCTTGCTCCAGACCAGCTGGCGAAGACATTTTCTCAGCTGGGGTCCCCCCTGCCCAGATGACCATAGCAGTGTCAAACAGGACAACATATTTACTTAGATGTAGGTTAAATCTCTCCAGAATGACTCTCCTGAAGTTGAGACCTGGATCTTCTGGCCAGCCAGGGAGTGGCAGAGTCAATGCTCCTCCTTTGGAACTTTCAACTACATTAAAATGTTACATATTTATACATTTAAAAAGGAGAACAGTGAGAGAAACTTTTTGTTTGCAAATCTGTGAAGACTTTTGCTCCCAAGTCAAAGTCCACGTTGTCCAAGAGTCATTGCCCCTGTTGGGTCAGTTATGCTTTCTAAACTTGTACTCTTATCTGGGAGTTGGGACAGTGACACCTGCCACATGAGGTTATCTTCAGAATAAAGTAAGAATATGCATGTTCTGGAGGGTACAGTCGTAATATTTGGGAGACCAGCAAATGCTTAGTAAGATCATCAGAGTCTCCAGAATGACCCAGAGCTTTCTAGGGCCACTAGATGGCATCAGACTCACACCAGTGCTGGCCCCTGGTTCACCAGAATAAGGAAGGTCTCCATACCCCAAACCCTGACTAGTCCACATTTTCTCCATGAAGGCTATGTGACTTCCAGGTGGCCACTGTGCAAGGCACTGAGGTCTTCAGACTGGATGCTGTCCCTACAGAGAATAGGACAGGCTGGGGGGCTGCCTAGATCTTTCAAAGAAACCTACAAAGCTTTCCTAAGAGGTCTCTCTCTGTTCATATTTTCCTTTAGAAAGACTAAGTCTCTCCTACCTGTCATCCTGTATCAAAAAAATCAACTAAGAATGGATCAAAGACTTTGGTATAGAGGCTAGAAACATGGGCTACAGAGATGGCTCAGTAGTTGAGAGCACTGACTGTTCTTCCAGAGGACCTGAGTTCGATTCCCAGCATCCACATGGCAGCTGACAACTGTCTGTAATTCCAAGATCTGACACCCATACACAGTTATACATGCAGGCAAAACACCAATTCACATAAAATTAAAATAAAATTAAAAAGAGCTGGAAACAACTCTCAGGAGACACAGCAAGAGCTAGGTGTGAACTGGAGACAGCTACAGGGCACACTGTAGAGCTAGGTGTGAACTGGAGACAGCTACAGGGCACACTGTAGAGCTAGGTGTGAACTGGAGACAGCTACAGGGCACACTGTAGGGCTAGGTGTGAACTGGAGACAGCTACAGGGCACACTATAGGGCTAGGTGTGAACTGGAGACAGCTACAGGGCACACTGTAGAGCTAGGTGTGAACTGGAGACAGCTACAGGGCACACTGTAGGGCTAGGTGTGAGCAGTAACTGAAAAGGCTCCAGTAGCCTGGGGGGAAAGTAGGATTTCATTAGATTAAAAGGTTCTGAAGAGTCAAAAGAACAATGTGACCCGATTAATAAGCACGATATTAACACAAGGAGATATACTATTAGGGTCAATATTTTTCAAGCCACTTACAATGTAAATGCAGGAAATGGAGAAAGAAGGATCTTCCTTCCAGGCGGTGGAGAAACAGACAGAGCATTGTCCTCATGGTGCAGAATTTTAAGCTGTTTTTGGCCATACCTTAATGCTACAGTTTTCATAGGTGAATCCCAAACCTGTGCTGGCCCAGAAGCCATACCCTCAGGTTAGGGAGGTGCTGAATCCCACTATAAAACAGAATGGAAGCAAATGCTTGACCTGTCTACCTGAAAAGAAACGAGTACCCAGAATATGCAACAATCTTGAAACTTCAGACATTAAAAAGCAAATAAGCCAAGCAGCAAACAAAGGCACTTTTAAGGAGAACATTTCTTTGTGATGCTGGGGATCAGTCCTGGGCCTTCCATATGCCAGGCTATTGCTGCCTGCACCAGCAGCCCTGAAAAGACCCTGTTCAAATGCAGAAGTGCACAAAGGCAACAAACACACAGAGAAAGCTCAGAAGAGCGAACAGGTTAACAGAACACATGGGATGTAAGATGGGAAGAGGAATGGAAGGGATGGTATAAGCCTGGATGGTGTAGAGAGGGGGGCTGTCAACCAAAACTAAGCGCGTTTGAATACGCCACAGAATGTGCTTGCAGGTGCTGGCTTTAAAGATTTTTTTAAGTTCAAAATTTTTAGCCCTTGGAGAAATGACAACCAAAACTACATTGAGGAGTAAGGACACTTTGCTGCCATTCTTGATGGCCTGAGTTCTACCCAAAGGACCCGCATGAGAGAAAGACAGAATCAACTCCACAAAACTGTCCTCTGGTGGAGGTACACATCACACACGTAATAATAATAATCAATAAAATATAATTTTTTAAAAACTTCAGCTACACTGAGTCTAGTTTGACTACCAAGAAAAAGGAGAAGAAGGGCTGGAGAGATGGCACCATGGTTAACAGCACTTCCTGCTCTTACAGAGGACCAGGGTTTAGTTTCCAACACCCATGTGGCAGCTCACAGCCACTGATTACTCAAGTTCCAGGGGATCTGATTCCCTCTTTTGGCCTCCATTGAAACAAGGCACTCACATGGTACACAGACATATACATAATAATTTTTAAAAGATAACATGTTTTTAAAGAAAGAAGAGAAATGTAACACTTGGGAGGCATAGGCAGGGGTAAGGGTTCACTGTGCTCTCAAAGCCCAGCTACGTGGTGAGACTCTGTCTCAAAAAATCAAAAAGAAAAAGAAAGGAAATGCTTGTGGCAATGAGTGCTTATACACTAGTGAGGAATGTAGCTTAGTCCAGCCACTGTAAGAATCGGTATGAAGGCCTCAGATGACCAAAATAAAAAAGGCCATACAGCCCAGCTGTACCATACCTAGGGATAACACTCAAAGGAATCAAAGTCAGCATTTGACTGATACTTGCATATTCACACTTAATGCAACACAATAGGTGTGGAACAGCCTACCCACCCATATATAGTTGGGAGACAGCCTACATGCCCATAGGTAGGTTGTGGAATAGCTTACACAACCATAGGTAGGTTTTGAGCCAGCCTACATACCCATAGGTAGTTGTAGAACAGTCTACACACCCATAGGGAGATTGGGGGACAGCTATATGCCCATAAGTAGGTTGTGAATAGCTTACATACCTATAGGTAGGTTGAGAAACAGCCTACACACACATAGGTAGTTGTGGAACAGCCTACACCCCCACAGGTAGGTTGGGAGACAGCCTACATGCCTATAGGTAGTTGGGAACAGCCTACAAATCCACAGGTAGGGTGGGGGACAGCTTACACACCACAGGTAGGTTGGGGGACAGCTTACACACCACAGGTAGGTTGGGGGACAGCTTACACACCACAGGTAGGGTGGGGA